>JAAAKE020108808.1:0-17063 GCA_010014785.2 Anisolabis maritima
TTCTGAAAATAAACAAATATAAAACACTTTTAATGAAGTTCCCCCCCCCCCCCCCCCATTGCCAATTAAAAGGGATGTCTAAATGGTTCTCAGTTATTCTATAAAAAAAAAAATAGCATATTATTTATCAAACTATCACTGAACTGCATTCGGTATTTTCAATAATTTAAATAATAAAAATAATATTCTTAACAAGTTGTTGCTTTGTCCTCCTTGAAGCAGGCAGGGTAGAGGTCTTGTTTCATGATTTAAGAGTCAGTGGATCACTTCCCGTCCTAAGCGATAAAATGTATTTAAATTATATTGGCTATCAATTTAAATAAATATGGACTGAATCTAGATGGGGTCAGATGCCGGAAAAGCCCTAATAAAACAGTCGTGGAAAAAATCTGACAACCGATTTGCTTCATTCGAATGTATAAAAAAAGTTTTTAGAACTGATTATTTTATAAATTGGGGGGGGATATAAATAGACCCAAATTTTACAATTTGAACTTGAACTAAAGAAATTTATCAACGTTTAAGTCCATATTCAGAAACTTACATAAGAAAAATCTTCACTTAAGGTAAACTTAGGCTTTTTTATATACAATTTTTTCTCTCCTGTTTAATTAGGAGAAATAGGAAGACCTCTGAATTAGCTACTTAAGAAATGTTATATAAAAAACAAACTAAAATTCCTCCTGAGTTAAGATTTTTATTAGAAAAGTTACCGGCCCAAAGTGTTTTGTTCACAACTGGCATTTCCTTATTCCCTTTATGCTAGCCTTCCTCTCTCCCCTCATCACATGTCAGGCTAAGCCGCGGACCAGCTTGTTCCTTCTCACTGTTATATCTATTACTTACTATTCCTACCTCGAAATAAGTCTAAGAAAGAATTTGTCATAGTCAAATATGACAGAAATTTTGCCAAATATCAGAATTTTTTTGATATGGAAGCATATGGTCTAACAGACCAGTGGTCACATACATTCAGGAAGAACAGGAGATTGGAGATTGCAAGTTATAGGGAAGATATTAGCAGGGAGGTTGTTCCATTCTCGAGAGGTCATGGAGATAAAGGAAATCTGGAATTGATTAGTTTTACTAGTCGTGAGTTTAACGGATGTTGGCACGATGACTCCCTTGTATTGCAGACAAACGTCGATTTTGAAGGAATGGAACATTGACCAGGGTAATATCTGTAAAAAAGTGTCAGTGCAGAGACATTTCTCCTGTGGTCGAGTGTGGCTGCAAGGAGGCACTATGAGACTTGTCTCCGATCACTCTCACCGCACGCCTTTATATCGCGTCAAGGGAAGAGAGAGCATGCTGAAAAGCCTTTTTTCATAAGTGAGACCACGGAATGAGGCACGGACGAATCTGATCTTGTATAGGATTAGAAATTGGTGAGAAGAGTGGGAAAATACAGATTGGATCTGAAGAGGAAACCAAACTTCCTAGCAGTATATTTGGCGACCGCAGAAATATGGTCATTCCAGGAAAGATCCGAAGCACTCGTCACACCCAGAACAGAAAGCGAGTCTCTGATTATTATATCTGTAGGTGACGGATGGATATGTTTTATCTTTCATTATAGAAATTAAACAACATTGTGTTTTCTTGGAGTTAAAGTTGACGTGGTTACGAGGTTACTTGGTTCTCCAAGAGGCCGATCAGTGATAGAAGAAACAATTTCCTGGCGACTGAGTGTAGAGGAAACTCTCCCCCCCGATCTAATTCAGTGCAGAATACTATCGTCCGCAAAACAGTGAATAGGATTGGAGGTCACTGTTATGAGGTCATTGATATACATAAGAAATAGGATGGGGGAAAGGACCGAACTTGTGGACAGTATTGATTGTATAAGGATCAAAAGTAACTCCGTCGACAACTGAGAACTTTCGACCAGTTAGGAAGCTTCTGATCCACAAAGTTCGGAAGAGAGGCCTAAGGTTGCGTGTTTTGAGTATAGGTTATTATGTCAAATTTGGTCAAAAGCTTCGAAATGTCAAGTGCAACCGCAATGGTTTCACCTTTTTCCTCCTAGGCTTTGTTCCAGAGATGAGTGACATAGCCTAAAATGTCTCCAGTTGAGCGATTTTTCCTGAAGCCATATTGTATATCATTAAGAAGGTCGCAGTGCTCCAAGTGAGTCAAGATTTGGAGGTTCAGGGATTTTTCCATAATTTTTTGACAATATGGAAGGTTATTGGGCGATAGTTATTTAGCAAGGAAGAATCGCCTTTTTTGGGAATAATTTTTTCTAGTTTCCATGATTCTGGAAAAACTCCCGTGACGAATGAGAGTTAGATAAGATTGGGCTCAGTTCGAGAGAGAATTTTTTGATGACAATCGGTGGAATACCATCAGGCCCCGCAGATTTATCTATTGCCAATTCCTTAATGATTTTTTTGATTTGTTGGATTTTTTCTATTATACTACTTCTAGAACTATGGATCGGCGGTCGCAATCATTGACTTTCCCATCGATAGTGGAATTGGACGCAAAGAAAGACACAAAGTCTTGGGTCTTGTCGAATGAAGTAGCCGCTTTTCCATTAGTCAAATTCAGAGGGAGAAATGAAGATGAGCCATAGTTGCTGCCAAAAGCCTTAACTAGAGACCATAATTGACGAATTCCATTTGGACAAGAACAGGAAGTCACATGGTTGCATTTCTTTTGATTGAATGCCTCCTCGCCTCAGAGATTTCTAGTCTTACGGAAGCTATCCAACTCAGATGGGTTTTGGGATTGTTTGCCAACACGAGGCGACTTTGGATGAAACTCCCTTGCTTAGTCCTCTAATTATATTATTACCTCCAATTTTTCGAATATTTTCAACTGAACAGTTTCGGACCGATTGAAGCCTTCTCCTAGATTCTAATAATAATTTTTACTAGTAATAATAATAGTAATAATTTTTAAAATTATTTTTGTATTATTATACTCTATAATAAATTTTGGGCCCATGATACTGTCAGAACGTCACTACTTATTATTTACAAGGTGAAAGCATGACCTCAGGCAAACATTGATAGAAACCTTAAAATAAGAACTAATTTGAAAAATATTGAAATGTATTTTCCTAAATTTTATGAAAAATTCAAATTTAAAATTTTATAAATTGTTTTTTTTTTTAAGTCTTTTCGGCATCGGAAGCAATTACATCTAAACGATAAATATGCTTATATGTATTGATGTATGTCCATATTTATTAGGAATATGCATTAATTTTAGGGGATTTTCAAGAGATGGGGGCGTAACTAGTACTATATCGCATCGGGTTATATTGTTGCTAACTTTATTTCAAAGCCCGTGGCTTTATTTTTCAATATGTGTTATTTTGTCCAATTGTAAAAGACATTATTTTTTTGAGCGTTGAATATGTAGAATTTTGTACCAACAAAAAGCAATTTGCGGGGAGCTTTGCTTTTTTTTTGCTTCCATTTGAAGAAAAGTGCTGCTGAAAGTCAACGAATGCTATCGGAAGCTTATGGTGATTATGGTTCGGAAGCTTTACTCGATGAAGACCCGAGTCAAACTCAAGAAAAACTTGTAGAATCATTAAATATTGATCGATCAATGATTTCCAAACGTTTAAAGGCCATTGGAATGATTCACAAACAAGGAAATTGGGCGCCGTACGAGACCTCATGTTGCGAAATCGATCAAGGAAACGTTAGTAGCGCTTAACTGGGATGTCCTACCACACCTACCGTATTCTCCAAACATTGCTCCTTCCGATCACCACCTATTTTGATCGATGACTCATGGCTTCTTTGAGCAGCGCTTCCATTCTTATGAAGATACCATAAAATGGATTCGGTGATAGCCTCTAAAGGTGTGTCGTTTCGATTTGAAATCCATCTATTACCAGAAAGATGGGAAAAAGTAGTGGCTAGCGATGGACCAATTTTAAGGATCAATTTGTAACCATTTTTTCACAATAAAAGAATATTTTTACCAAAAAATCCCTTAAAATTAATACACACTCCCAATAAAATAATTAAATAATTAATAATAATTTTGTAAAATTGTTATGATTATTATTATTTTGTTTTTCTCGGTGATTGATGATTTAAAAATTTGATAAGTATCATGACTATGTCCGGAATACTTAAGCGCATTTTCCTTCTCCAATTCTTTATATAAGGGAAAACTAAATATTACTTTTTATTAAAATCGAAAGAAAAATTAAAAAAAAAACACGTTTAATTTACTCAAGGGTTTCTCATAAATCTAATTTACTTCTTTCATATAATAAATGTCTATCTTTCCCAACTTAAGGAAATCTATCGTGTTCGTTTCGTTTAAAAAATAAATTAAATACATATTGTTACAGTTTTATGTATACTGGACGACTGGAATTTAATTCTGACATTCAGCATCGCCTTTATGCCACTGCACGTCGTATGAACATGACAGTACTTACTAAACTTCTTGATGCTCAGAATTTAACAACTGCAAATTCCAATTCAATTGGAGGAAATAAACCAAGACGACCAAATATTTTACCGTCACACAACAATGCAAATCGCCGTTCACTCAATCGCCAAGCGGAATTAAATTTACCAGAAACATTGCCTGGTCGAAAGTACGTAGTATTATATGAAATAATAAAAATTTTTTTTTTATTCTAGCTAAAATTAACGAAAAAATATTCTAACTTTATTATTTTTATTTATAAAGTTTTAAACAAATGGTGATGGAAAGCAGTCAAATAAAAATAGCAAAAAAATATTTTTTGAGTTTATTAACATAAAATTGTCGACTTTTAAACCAATTTTTCCGATCATCTTATAATTTTGGAAATGAAGCTTTTACAGTTGTTATCATTAATAATTACATTTTTTTTTTAAGAAAGTAAAACCAGCCTTTTTTGTTCAACCAATAAAAACCTTTATAACAAATATTTCGACTCATATGACAGGCGTCTCTCATAGATTTTTTACAATGACGTGACAATTTCAACCTTAAAAATCTAATGTAACCCCGATGATGGCGCATATCATATGAGTCGAAAGTCCGTTGGACCTTGTGCTTCTATATCCAAAAAAAAATGGATGAATGAGATAAGGGTCCTTATTCGGAAGCATTCATAAGAAAAATTTCAACTTATGGGAAATTTTACTATGCTTCCATATATAAAATTTCTTATATTAAAATTTTTCTAAAATAGCTAATGCAAAGATATTCTTTAATTCTCTTTATTCAACAGTGAAGAAAAACTTTAACTCATAAATTCCATATAAAAAAGCCTAGAGGAATTTCCTTTAAGTTAAAAGTTTTTTTATAAATTTTGAATACGGATCAAGTAGCCTCTCTCAATCAGAATGATTTTGAGACATTTCTTTTCGATTTAAGCTTTTTTACCTATCTTTAATCTTTTATGTTACAAACATTTTAAAAATAATTTTATACATATACAAGGTTGCTCAAAAGTCTGTTTACCTATTTGCATTTAAAATAAGAAACATCAAATATGTGAAAAATCATGTATTATTATAAAAATAAGAACAAACTTTAACGAACATTCTTAAAATGAAGAGCCTTGTATTGGATGTAAGCTTTATATCTGTATTCAACAGAACTACAAGTAATTCTTTGTTATCATTAATATGTTTAAAAGAATTCTCCATTAACAACTTTAAGTGGTCTATTAATACGTTTTTTTGAAAACACCTAGACTTTTATAATACCCTGAAAAAACACATGCGGTTATGTCGCACGACAAAAAAAAATCAACATTGACATCTATGATTTAAGAGCTGTGGTCACCACAGCGGACTAGATAAAAAATATGTATATTATTTAAGTAATTAAAATTGCAAATAGAAAAACCGGGATATTAAAACATTATAGCAAAATTGTATTGATAAACTGATTTTTGGACCACCCTGTATATTATATTTTTAAAAGTCTGTAGCACACAAGACTGAAGATGGGTAAAAAAGATTAAACCGAAACTACTCGAGTTCGATTTAATCTTAAAAATCATCCTGTCTTTGATCTAATTATTTATTCATATATTCGGGCAAATATTAATTTTCAAATTTAACATCTCTGAAATTTAAGTAATCGTAAAAGCAGCTTAGCACTCTTTTAAGAAGAATTTAATGGCTGCCAACTGTCTCTAATCTAATCTTTCTAATTTATTTTTGGAAATTTCATATTCAGTGTTGTTTATAAAAATGTTTTTTTGAAGATCCTGAACAAAATTCGAAAAATCGATCTAAATGTTACCATTTATATATTAATAAACGAAAAAAATCTTTTAATTTTTTCTCTTTTTATTTGACTCGTTTCCATCATTACTTAACATCTATTCTGGTATCTCCTATCATTTATAATTTATAAAGTTTTACTTTAAAATGACACCCGTAGTTTTCTTTTAAAAATAAATTTCTACTCTATTGGACATGAAAATCTATGATAAATGTATAGATACATTCTTTCAGTTGTCATCTTGTTAAAAGTTTTATCTTTATAATATTCACATAATAAGGAATAAATGTGTTTTATAATAAATCAAACCAAATTTGTGTGTACCAATGATATAAAATTTCCTAAGTGTTCTTTTTTTAACATTATCTCTGTTTGATTACTTTTTAATTTTTAATCGTTTTAATAAAATTAGGTTACCTATTTGGAAGAGAAGAAATGTTCCTGTAGTTGTTGCACCTACAGTAGAAAATATCGCTTCTCATGAAGGGTAAAATCATTAATAAAATCTTAATTTAATTTTCTTTTATTTAAAATATATATATATTTTTTTTAGAACTTCTCGACCGTCGGTTACAGATGAAGTGCCTAGGCCTACTCGTTTTGAGATGCCAGATGAGGTGGATGAAAATAATGTATCTTTTGATACGACATTTGACGATATTACATATGAAACTAAACCTTTAGTTAAACCCCCTTTAAAAAAAGCTTCTGCTAGCACTAGTTCTCCTGTAAATAGAAATAATAATACAAATACACAAAAACGACAAATTAGCTTTGAAGATTTGAGACAAAGTACACCAAACAATTATCCACTCAAACGACCTTCATTATCTTCATCACCAACTCCTAAAAGGCAACGGGTCTTAGATGATCAACAAGTACAAGATGCACAAGAACTTTTGAGAGAACAAAGTGCAAGAAAATTAGTACTTGAATCAGAAGATGAGCTTGAAGATGACATAGACAATGACATTTCCCCTTCTGATATTGATAATCTAAATTATACGGAAAATGAAGAAGATTTTATTGCCCAAGAAAATACTCCACACAAATCATGTTTGAAATCCCAAGGTACTGAGGTTACACCAAAAAAGGTGCGATTTTCTTTGGATGCAGAAGAAAAAGAAAATTCTTCTCAATCCTCTATACCTACCACGACTAATCATGCTAAAATAATCACAGAAGTTTTAAAAAAATATCCACACCTTGTCAAAACCAATCGAAACATTAAATTAAAGATTATGCAAAAAGGAGGTTCTACACCAACACCAACACCTTCTACTCCAAAAACAGAAGATAAAAAAGCGAAAGTGTCATATGTTGTTCTTAAATCAGAACCATTATCAAAACAAGGAGGGAAAGGAATAGGTGATATTTCTTCAACATTAATAACTCAATCATTACCTAAATCAGGCGCTGAGAACACAACAGGTCCTTGGATATGCCACACATGTGGAACAAACGACAAACCACTTGAACTTGAATCTTATTACCAGTATCGAAAACATTTACAAGACGTTCATATGGAAAAATTTGATTCTCGAATCTGCGAGCATTGTGGATATAGGGCATCCAAAAGAAATTTATTATTATATCATTTATGTATTAAGCATGGAGTTGCACCCCCAAGAAATTGTCAATTTCCAAAATGTGATCAATGTGATTATGTTGCTCTAAGTGAGTCATTATTAATAAAGCATAGAAATAATCATGCAAATAGCAAAGAATTCACATGTAAAGTTTGCCGAGCATCATTTAAATCAAATGGCGCTCTTCAAGGACATATCCAAGCCAACTTGCATTCAGATCAATCGAAAAGATTATATGAATGCCCCCATTGTCAAAAACCTTTTGTTCGTAATATAAATTTAAAAGCTCATATTAGAGCATCTCATAAAGATAAAAGACAAGATGATGATGAAGAAGAAACCATGGACTTGCCAGTACTTGATGCTTCGAATATAGAATATATTTTACCCGATATGATAACGTCCGGTGGAAGCGAAACTATACTTTCTGATCATGATTATGCAGAACAAGGAATTACAACTGTTACTGAAATTGAATATTTAGAAATGGATCCAAGTCGTCCCCCTCCAGCCACTCAATATATTACGGGTCCTGTTAATGAAAGTCAGTTTTATTCTCATGAAGGTCAACAATACATAGTACAGAATAGTGGATTTGAAGCGCATGCCCGTCTAGTAGAATTACAACAGGTTCCGGAAACATTAAGAATTCATGAAATTCGGGATAGCTTAGCAGAAAATGATGTTATTCATGTTGTTACCGAAGACCAAATCCGTGCCATGGAAAGAGGTGAAGCCGTTCATTTAATTGTACCAAACGACCCTACTACAAATTTAGATCTTAATCAGGATAATATTGAAACCATTTCTCTAAATGATAATGAACTGGCGAATATGATTGTACCCGATGAAGATAATTTACAACCAATTATTATTCCAAATGATCAAATTCAAACTATTGCTATTAATAATGATGGAATTGAGACCATTCAAATTTCTGATGATCAATTACATGCATTATCGGTAGGGACAGAACATCTAGATGAAGAAGATATAAATCAAATTATTTTGAATCAGCACCATTTATCACTTGAACCAAACCAAATTAGATCAATTTCTATTCCAACCACTAAAGAGGAAGATATTAAAACTAATTTGGAAGAAACGATTGAGGAAGATAATAAAGTTAATTTGGAAGAAACAATAAAAGAAACAAACAAATCCGAACTTAACTTTTCATCTTTACCTGAGCCATTAGAAGAATTAAATATACCAGAAAACACATTAAGTAGTCCAATTAAAAAAACTACCCTAAAAAAATTAGATCCCCCAATTATTGAAAAAACATTAGAACAACCCAAAAATACAGATACTGACTCCCCCAATATCCAATTAAATATAACAAAAAATATTATTAAATTTGAGAAAATCAATCAATTAAATATAACAAAGATCGCCCCCAAGGCCGATTCTCCCACTACTCCTCCTCCTCCTCCTCCTCCTCCTCCATACGATAGTGAAATTCAAGAAAAATCAAATGATACCGAAAGTTCAAATGATGCTACAAGTCTAAATGAAAATGAAAGTTTTCAACCAAAAATAGAAAAAATGGATGATGATAAAATATTCATAGAACCAAAACCATTAAATGAAAATAATGAGCAATTAGAAGAAACTAAATGTACAAAAGAAAATCCTAAAAGCAAAATAAATAGCAACAATGCTCTACATATGGCTTCTCTTATTTCTAGCGATTGGTCAGATGATGAAAATTGAATCGCTTTCTTTTGAAAGGGCCTCAGTCTTAATTTATTTACAATATTAAAGTTTCATAATTATTATTATTAAACGCTTTCTTGCTCAAATAAATTGATATAAATTTAATATTATTAAAAACATATTGTATTCGATTTAACTTGGTTAACTTGTATTAAATACAAATAAAACTCAGTTAAACTGAAAGCATTGTGTTTTTAATAATATTAAATTTATATCAATTTATTTGAGCAAGAAAGCGTTCAGCAATCTTTTTTTATTTATAAAAATGAGTGATTTTATTTACATCTTTTGAAATTTTTCAGCAGTGACTATGTTTTAGGCGTTAAAATATGGTATACAAAAAAATTATCCACATTTTTTTGATATTCTTTCTTGCATGCTAGAGTGCTTGTTTTAATAAAATTCTGTCTGTGTACTAGTGGTTTTTAAAGCATGATGAAGACACAACCAATGCTGAAATGTTATTTCGAGACTGTAAATAAAATAACTTTTTTTTTTTTTTTTGTTATTTAAAAAGGGGTGTCTCATGCTTTCAGTGAAAGAATCAAGTCCTCTTAAGAACTTATTCCATTTTTGGCATAAAATTGTTTTTTTATGAAATCTATAAAATCTATGTCTCCAAAACATTTTTGCCCTTGGATTAGGGGATAACATGTCACCATTCAGAGGGTTATTTGATAATACAATCAAGAAATATGGAGGATGATAAAAGTAGCCAGTCATGATTTTAGGTCTTACTTTATATGATTTTATTCGCAGATTATCTTCTGTCAATTTCGAGTGGAAAATATGATTTATCAATGGAACGAAATGTTAAGATTATATATCAGAAGAGAGGAACATCCCTTTACACTGGAAAACAGATCGCTTATTACTTCGTTCCACCGCTAAATCAGATTTTTGCACATGATGACATGTGAATAAAATGATGTAAGTAGGATTTAAAACCGCGACTGTCTTCTTTTCTTCACATCCCTTGATTATTGATTATTCTCAAATAATTCCATAAAACAGGGGTGTCAAACTCAACTAAACTCGAGGGCCACTTGGCTATCAAATGTATCTAAAAAAATCTCGCTACTTTAAACTGAAGCATTTATTATATAATCAAGAATATTATATAAATTATATATTATTTTAAAAGATAAATTAACAAAATTTTAAATGGAAAATATTTCGGTTTACTCAAGACATTATTATCGCCAAAATCTTTTAATTAACATTAGGTGTTAATTTGTCATTATTAATTATCACCATGATAAAAACAAGATTGAATTTTCCTTAGCGTTTAAAGTCATATGCTTTGAGTGTAGGCCATGCTCTAAATTAAATAAAATAAGAATATGGAAAAGTTTTTAATCCCAAATAAATTAAATATTCCTTGAAACTTTAAGAAACGCAAAAAATTAGGATCCTCGCGTCAGTTTGACATCCCTTCCATAGAGAAAGAGAAATTTTAAATTCCTCCTCCGGTTAAAATACCCTAAAGAGTTATGAATTAATTCCTGTTTTTTTTTTTGTTAATAGATTCATAAAGTAACCTGCCTTAAAAATTTAAATATTTTGGAAGCAAAAAACATATATATATATATATTACTACCCGATGTTTTGAATTACCTAGACTAAAGCCCCTTTAAAAATTAGCAATTTTCTCAGGTATATTAAAATTTTTTCTATACTTAAGTCATACATTACACTTTGTATAAAGTCAAGCAGTAAAAAGTGATAACCAACAATTATAATTAACATTTATTTGATTTCGTTCTTCCCTTGAAATTAAGAAAATTTTATTTATTTATTTTTTTTATTAGAAAGAATTAGCCATGAAATAAAAAATAATCTTTTATACATCAATTATTCCAACTTTTGTATTTTTTATATTGTTTTAGATAAGAAAATTGAAAAGAATGGGTTTTGCATATTTCGGACACTCAATCTATGACTGTTATTGATTACACTTTTTTGCTTGTTTTAACATTTATATGGACAGATCCTCGCATACACATTGTGAAATAGTATCACTATTACTAAAACTCGTTCCGATGACTGATTTCATGTATTACTTGCTAAAACAAACAATTTCTGAACTCACTAATCAATCTAATCATATAATGAGTGGCCGAAACATATGTAATTCAATAAAAACGAAAATAAATGAAACAGCCAACCAGATAAATGAATGTTCGACACTTTAAGGAATTCACAAATCAACGCCTAATTTTATTTTAACAGCATAGTCTACTCTTCTTATAACAACTTTTATTTTATAACAAAATTTTATAGATAATAGATTTGTTCGAGGTTGAACAGATTTATAATGTTTCCAGTTTAGCAACACAAACGTAAAAAGTATGTTTCTGACACGAGCAGGTCATCATTTGGTTGTTCTTTAATATTACCAAGAATTTATTTATAAATACAGTATTTGGAATTTGCTTTAACTCATACAGAAGCCCTATCCCATATGCAAAAATCTATATAAAAACAAAAACTCATTTGATAATATATTAATAATATAGTAACCGTCAATAGGATTATTATGAGGACTAGTCTAAGGCGGTCTGTTCAAAAATATTGACGGTCTATATAGATATCATCATTTACATCAAAAAGTAGACTAGGTTTAGAGTGATTTTAGTAGTTTATTTCAAGACCTACATAAAAAAGCAAAGGTAGCTAATTTTAATAATTAAAGATTAAAAAATTTGCTATCTTATGTTTTTATGTAGGTCGTATAATAAACTATTAAGATCAACCCTAAATCTAAGAACTTCTGAATGTAACACCTGAGATATGAAAACCGAAATAATCAATTTTCATATTAACAATTAGGAAATTTACTATTTTAGGATTTTGTAGCTCTTCTAAATATCTATTAAGACGAAACAAAAGATAGCTTTTATGCAATTTATTTTGATTCGGATAGTATATATATATTTTGTTGAAAATTTGAATGTCATGGACGAATAGTTATAACTAAATTTTTTTTGTATGATAACGCTTTTCAAAGATATATCTTATAAAATATTTTTTTTATTATAAAACTTAATATGGGACAGAAATATTATCGTTTAAAAAATGGAAATATAATGATATAAATGCGATTAAATTTTTTTAAATTTTATATTAACTATTCGAGAGCCAAATCATTCGCTAAAATTTTCCCCTACTCAACATTCGCTTTCTTTGTAAATGATGGCATGTCACTAGCAGTCGCTTAGCTTTGTCTAAAGATAGAAAAAATATATAAATCGGTGTGATTTATCATGTTCGCTGTTTTATTAAAAAATTTCTTTGCAATATTCAAAAAAAAGTTGCGATAATTGATGAAAATAATATCAAAATTTCAATATGAAATTCTTAGAATTATTTTATCAAATTAAAAAAAAAATGATAAGTCATTAGAAGAAAAAATATTTATTTTAAATCACTAAGTGTTTATTTTTCTTAAGCCATAAATAAGTGCATTATTTTGAAATAAACAATGATGTTTATTTATTTATTATATGTTCTAATTTAATTATTTAAATGTTGCAAAAATATTCTTGTCTTCATTTAAATAAAATACCCTGACAAAGAAAATAGTTGTAAATATTAGATACCATCTTCATGTTTGTTCTTGTATGTTTCTTTCTTTATCTTAAAAATTTATATATATTAGTGGATGTCAAAAACTAGTTTTTTTTTATATCTATAAATATTTAAAAAATATTCACTGTTTATAAAAGAAAATAATTTTCCTTATTCAAACTTATTTATTTTCA
Source organism: Anisolabis maritima (assembly GCA_010014785.2). Lineage (NCBI taxonomy): Eukaryota > Metazoa > Arthropoda > Insecta > Dermaptera > Anisolabididae > Anisolabis > Anisolabis maritima. The sequence goes on from JAAAKE020108808.1 coordinate 13,280, forward strand.
CAACTAAATTTGAGGTAAATAATAAAAAATACCCTACCAAGATACAATAGATGATCAAAAGTAAACTGACCTTAATTTTTTTTTTTTTTTTATTAAAACATTTTAAAATAAAAAAATTTTTTTGCAAACAGTTTCATCTTTTTCAAGTAGATAGGAAGTAATTTTCGAGACTTATTATAATATATTGACTGAAGAGTTGGTGAGCTCATCACATTCGAAACAACCTTTCTTCGCTATTCATCATCTCTTTTCTGCTATTATCACATAATCGTCACTCCTCTGTCTCATAATTATCAACGCGTCCATTGCAATAAAAAACTTTGACACATAAAAGTCGAATCGAGGCAATATCTGAATATTAATATCTAATTCCGGCTTAACCTTCGTGATTTAATTTTAATTATCTTATCAATATATCGCCATTAAGCAAATGTTCGCTAATATTATTCATTTGAATTAGATATTAGTATTCAAATATTGCCTCGATTCGGGCTTTCACAAGTTAAAGTATATTTATTACAGTGTCATCTCTTGATAATCGCCTTCATCTACTTAATGGCCCTCTATCTTCGCAATTAACAGCATGTTTGTATTTCATATAAGACGCATCCTTAGGGTGAAAAAACGCACATGCAGAAGAGCTAGCTCAATTAATAGTTGAAACAATATGACGAGTCCTAAGGTCTGTTGGAATAAAAATTTATGGAAAAAAGTGAAATTATTTGGAAACAGATTTTTTTTTTTTTTTAATAAAAAACAAAATAATAACAATTGAGGTCGGTTTAAGTTTGGTTCATCCACATTGAAGCGATCTATTCTGAGTCATGAGAGTTGAAGTTCAAAACAGTGAAAAATTTATTAGAATTCATTAAACTAAGATTTAAATACTGTATTTAGTTAGAGATTGAGTACATTTTTATACGATCTAATCATTAAAATAATCGAAAAAACAAATTTTCTCAGATCAAAATATTTTTTTTTCACTCATCAAATTACACTTTTAGATTTAGATTTAATTATCTTGAAATTTTTAAAATTAAATTGTTTATTAATCATTTATGTTATTTTTTTATTTTGCATACTTATTATTATAATTGTATAGATAGTTATTTTTGTCAACAGGAAAAACAGAAATCTTTTATTAAAACTAATGTCAAAGACATTAAAAAGCTTTATTTAAAATAAATGGATTTATTCATCTTAAAACCCTTTTAAAAAAATGAGAATAAAGAATAAAAATTAATTTAATGAATTTAATCACACAAAAAATATTTTAAAAATCTATTGTTGCGTAACTAGACTTTTTGTCTATAGACCCAACAATAGAATTAGCTGGGAGGAGAGCATCTTTAGGCATGCGTATATTAAAGGAGTCTGAAAAAAAATTACAATTGTTTGTGTATGAGAGAGAGGCAGCCTAAAAAGTATTTTTACATTTTTCTATAAAAGATTTGTGGCTAACAAAATTGTTAACCCCAATTTTTGGTGTGAAAGATTAAATTAATTTTTGTAATTTATTACAAAATATATATATAAAGATATAAATTTATATTATATACTGCTCAAAAACAAAATTTCTTTGATAGAAATAAAATTCAAAAATGATAATCAGGAATATTTTAATGTTTGTTTCAATAATTTATAATAGGGGAGGGCAAACTTTTTTATTAAAGGGCTTCGCTTCGCGAACGCTGATGTCAGGTGGGTTGCATTTATAAAATGTCAAAATGTTGAAAATGCAACATTTTCTATGATTTTTAATATAAAGTGCCATGTTTCTCTAAAAATAATGGATCAAGTATGTTTATAAAAAAAAATTCAAAAAAGAAAAATTAATCAATAAAAAAGGAATTTATTTGAAAAAATAAAAAAAGATTTACTTTTTTATTTAATAATAGAGAATACATAATTTATCACCACTGGAGTTTTTATTTTTCATTTCTTTTTTTTTACTTTCTCTTGCCTATAAATTTAATATATAGAGAAAATATTGCCATCACAAAAAAATCGATGTTAAATTTTCAACAGAAATATGTTTTGAGGTCCCCTGAGGTTAAAAAAATGGTCTCTCTCTCTCTGTGTCTGTGGGTGTGTGTGTGAGAACAAGATTTCTCAAAAACGAAAATACATACGAGGCCGAAATTTTATATTTAAGCTAGGAACCCTCGTCGCAAAGATCTCGAAGCTTTTCAATAAAGGCCAAAGAGTACTAGTACTTTACTGATGTAGTTTTTTAGTTTTTTTCCGATTTTCTCAAAATTCGCTCCCAAGATTTTGATTAAAATTTTTAAATCATTTATTTATTACATGAGCTTTGAAATGTAATAATTCTTATCGGATCCAAAATAGTTTGGAGCCCACTTTACTAATTACTCTTTTTAGTTTGTTTCGATTTTCATTAAACGGTTAATTCTTATGTTTAATAATAAAAGTACATTGAGTCCGACCGTTGGTTGTGTGTTAAGGAACAAGAAGAATCAATAATAGAGCTTCCAAAGCACGGATCAAGACATAAAAAGAAATTTATATACAATAGTTTATAACGTCCCTTTTTCTCTTGTAATTTTAAATATATATAAAAAGTATAATATAATATATAATAATATATACCTCAAATATAAAATCATATGCATAATACAGGGTACTAATTAATATTTGCTTACTTAAATTAGTTATTTAAATTTAGTAACGTCTTATGATCTATTTAAATTATTTATTATCAATTAAAATATTTAACTATTAGTACGCGTATTCCCAGGGATATGAGCTGGACAGTTGAGGAGTACGAGAAATGTAATCCATGAAGGAATCAGAAAGTCCGAGAGAACTTGGAACAATCAAATCATTTTTAAAATGCAGGGTTACTAAAAAAGAATCAATCGATTTCAAAATACTGTACTTTCGAAAGTATTACATATTCTAATATGATTGATGCGCCAAGAGATCTCGAAAATCTAAGTTTTTCTAACACTACAAATGTTCTATGTGTGTCCCTTTGGTTACATTACACACAACTAAGCACAACTAATAGACCCCTGATTCTTGGTGCAGAGATAGAGGTCTTGCCTCATGTGCCAAAATTCAGTGGTTTTCTTCCCGTCTTGAGCGATAAAAATTTATTTATATTTTTTTAGCTATCAATTAATAGAAATAAATAAAGATAGAGAATAAATGGTCCCAAAAAATAAAAAATAAAAAAAAGCAGTAATAGAGTTGTGTTAACACCGTCTTTAACGTACCACAAAGGAAGGAGTCACAAGGCTTTAGATCAGGCGATCTGGGAGTCTGTGTACAACGATAAGTCATCTTTGTCAAGAAAGGAACTAAACATCCATCAACAAACATTAAACTATTTGGAGAAAGTTCTTTTAAAATATAAAAAACAATTGTCTCAATTTTGATTTAAAAAGACTTAATACTTTTTCGACTTGTCAATAAATCAATTTTATTTAAATGAGATTAAGAAATACTCTCTTCCTAATCAAAGAGATTGGATTAAACCTGAATAATTTTAATATTTAACCTCCTTTCTGTTCTCTGACCGGTTAAAAATATTATTACTGATTAATTTTTAACCAATTAAAAAATTAACTGGTTAATTATCCCAGCCCTTATATATATGTGGAATAATGTTTTCCCGGGTTGGTCCGCGTTGATTGTTGAGATTAACTCGACGTTACGGCTTTCCTTTTGGAGCTATTTTCAATAGTTTTGTGTTAGGAAGTGATGGTGGAGGTGGTTTGTTTTTGTTTTCAGGGTCGCAATCTTGCTAGTCCCCAAGTTT
>JAAAKE020108819.1:0-17063 GCA_010014785.2 Anisolabis maritima
ACCAATGTTTGATATGAAGGGAGTGTTCATAACCACTAGAGTTACATCGTTAAAATGGATGAGGAATTTGCTATACCGCTGTTTTATTTTTTTATTAAAATATTTTTTCTCATAATTTTCAATAAAGCATTCATCTGGGCGGACTGGATTCCCTGAATTTGTGATTTGGCGACAATCAAATTCATATTTGGAATAAGATTGGCAAACATGTTAAGTTAACAATTTCTCAATGATTCGCTCTCTCCGATCCATTATAAATTAAATACCTTTCCAAACAAAATTTAATATTCAATTTAAATTTCTCTCGAAATTCCTCTAAAAGATGTTTATTAACCTTTTTTTTATATTCTTTTTCTCACTAAATTAATTAATAATATTATATTTATTTATAAAGGTTAATTCATTTTAATTTTAATATTAAAAAATTTAAGGAAAATAGACCTAATCGCTTTGATTTTTGAATGGCTCTTATACCGGAGTGAAGCCAAAGTTTTGTTGGAGAGAGGAAGAAGTTAAAAATGCCAGCTAAATTTTGATGTTTTGGTAAAAAACAAACCCAAATTTGCCATAGTGGATTTCGCTGGACTTTGTCATATAAAACAACAAAAGTTTGCCTCTTAACTGAATTTTTAAATCGTTCAACCTTCTTTAATAGGGATAAAATAGACCTTATTTTGCCAAAATAAAATTTATGGCCAGGGAATGCAATCCCTCTTCTGAACTTGGCTACGCTCCTGTTATTATATAAATCATTTGCATTTGAATTAAACTCAAAATTTCAATTTACCCCATTATAAAAACAATCAATCAATGTTTTTACTTGAAACCCAAACCAAAATGTAATGATAGAAATTAACCTTTTCAAGTGTATTCTTTTTTAAGGAATTTTGATTTTGATCAGCAAACCGGAAGTAATTTATTTAAATTAATGTTTCTCTTTAAATAATTAAGTAATGCCCAAAGAAGAGTGAGAAAGAGACAGAGATGGAAATATTATTTTTTATTATGTAAATAATTTCTTTCATGGAATTTAAAAATGTTTATTTCTCTCTTTTTTTCATATCTATTTAACGCCAAAATTTAGTTTTTTTAGGATTATTTTGTCATAGTTATATAATCTTCTAACTTAAAAACAAACACACCTCGTGTGAATTACATTTTACAGGCCATGCTATATCATAGTAAGTTATATTAATTTTGGCGACCCTACAAAATACTGTTGATACGGTTACTATTGCGACCCCTAATCTTCGACTATTTTTCATATAATCTATAGATCTTCCTCTTTTCAAATGAATTTTTATAAATTTTGATGTTGAAAAAAGTTTGGTATACACTTTTGGGGTCATGGATTTTTACCTAGGGACTGGAAATAAAAAAATGGATAAATTTCACGTCATATGGGACAAATCATCTCAACCTCATCTCGGAATCGACCGATTCTGGGAATTTGCATTAAGGGTTGATTCTACTTTCTTAACTAGCTGATTAAAAAAGAGGCTTGTGAAGAGCAACAAGCCGTGATGAATGAAATGGCGAGGCCCTCGCGAATTGGCTCTAATTAATTTGCGTGTGTTGCAGGCGCTGAGCCGCAAAGGTTTGCCGCTGGACATGGCTTCGCTCACGGAGACGGTGCTCATCCAGACGACGCCGCTGCGCACCGCTGCGCATCTCCAGGTGCTGCTTGCTCCTCCTTATTCCCTTTCTTCTCGCTTATCATCATCATAACCACCTGCCTTCCCCTCCCCCTCTCTATTCTTATCAATTACCAATCCCACCAGACATGCATACGTGTGTGGGCCTCAGGGTCTCGAGACTTATTTTAGGAGAAACATCGATGGCCTATACTACATACCTATAAAGAAAATTCCCTCTCTCTCTTTTGTTTACTATATAAGATGAGAACAAGATTAATATCTTTCTTTTACATTTCACAATTAATACACTGAATTAATAATTTCCTCTAATTAGTTTGTGAAACAAGATATAGATAGAAAAACATTCAGATGAGAAGGGAGAGAGAAGTAGAAATTTCTTAATATAGGATACACCTCTAGTTTATAAAATAAAACTTGTTTCATTTATGAACTGACGGATATAAATTTTATTCTAATTCTATTTTGCCTTAATTATTCTCATTTTTTGATACAATATTTGGTCATGATCTATATAGGTATTAAAATTTTTAAAAATGCCAAAAGAAGGTTTCTAATTGAAAGAATGACACCCACGCAGAAAATCAATTAATTTTTTTCCTTGGTAAAATACACAAATTTGGACTATATTTATGAATACTTTTTTGAATGAATATTTTATTATTTTTTATAATGTACCAAGCTAAATATTAACAGATGAATCCATCACCTTAAAAATTGTAATTCTAATATTATTTATTGTATTTCCTCATTATTATTTATCAATATTATATATTTATCTAAATTTTTATTTTTGAACAAGCCAAAATATTTTTTATATAAACATTTTATATATATTTCATATCATTTAGCTATAAGTGGAATATCGGCGTTGGCTTTTGATTGGCGCCCGCCTCTAGACACTCCCATTTGGTAAGTCACTGCACTAGAAGATGAGAAAAATGGAAATTAATGGAAGATATATAGGCGAGGGCGCCGATCAACACCGAAGTTCCACTTATTAATAGCTAATGATATATTATATGAAAAACACATTATTGTATTTTAACTTCTTCAAAAATAAATATTTAATATTAATAAATTAAGAGGAAATAAATAAATAATATTAGAAAATATTCAAGATGATGGATATAGAAAAATGAAGGCTATATATAGGATTATTTATTTAATATAGCAAACTCTCTTATCACTATGAGAAAAGACTCTCGAAAGAATATAGAGCCAGGCATTTGTCAGAAGAAAAAAATTATTTGAGGTAATTTTTGCATCTCAGACATTTTCTAAATATATCTAACAAAGATATAAGATGCTAATAAAAATTAGAGAAACAGAAAAGATTTAAAAATGCAAGTTTATTTATTTTTCTTTAAAATATGACGCTTGAAGAAAAGGAAAGAACGAGTGGCATATAAGGATCTTGAGAAGAAATACTAGTCTTAGCCCGGATAACTCGTGTTCACCATCTCACCAAAAGTAGGCCCCTAAGCGGACTCAAAACCAAATATTGAAGTTTATATTTAGCATCAACACAAACATTTTGATTAAAGTATGTCCAAAGAGCACTTGACTTGCTTTTTATGGAACAACTATATAACCCATTGGGAATTTATTCGCAATCAATATTATGCCGAATTAAGTAAAATTTTAAAAATTCTTAAGTAACTAACTTCAAGCTTCACATGAATATTGTAAGTAATAATTCCAAAATTTAAATCCAAATTATCATTTATTTCTTTACATTTTTATTTATTTTTCTTTTTATGAAAAAATAATTCCAGAACGGTTTCCCGTTTTTCCCGATTTTCCCATTCCAACAAGATTTTAAATGGATTAGTTAAGCTTTTGCTAACTAATTTTATAATAACCCCAAAAGATTGTTGTAACCCTATTAACTTACGTAAGTTTATTAGGGTATTCAACTTTACACCCTGAAACTTAATGCCCCTTATATTCTAGATTTAAAAAAATCTAAATCTAACTCTTATGAATTCAATCATTGGCAAATACGATACCTCCTACTTTATTGATCATGTTTTTTTTATATCTCAATTGAAATGATTTTAAAAAAATTATTACAAAATTATTTAAAAAATTGAGACCAACGCTTTAACGCTTACTCTCCACAATTTTGTGATTCGAATTATAGTGTTTTGTGATTTCCGATAAAAAAATTATCTTTATATATATATGATCATAAAATGATTTATCTTGCAAAAGTTACAGTCCAAAATTTTCTTCCTCTAAAAAAATCCTTATTTTTTGAACAATAAAAAAAAACTGAAAATTTCTTAAATATTCATTTGTTAAAACATTCGACAATAGACAAGAGAAGAAAGTTTAGCGACGAATCATCAGAGCTATTTTTTTCGAACTCAAGGCGATTGTAGTGCAGCATGCAAAAGAAATGGAATGGAAATTCCATCCACTTTGGTTCACAATGGTTAAAAAAACCAACATAACCTGGAAGTAATTATCATTCCTCTCTTATATTTTGTATTTATTTTCATAATATTAAATGGATAGCCTTTTAATAATTATAATGTTATATTAGTTTTAAAATTAATATTTTTTATTAAATAATCATCATATTTTGGGAGTTAAATACTTCATAGGTATTTCATTTATAACTCATACTAATTATATATTTCTAATAAACAAACATTTATAGAATTCTTAGTGATTATAATAATTTATTAAAGAAATTAAAATTATAAGATATTTAAAATCCATTTGAATAAATAAAAATATTTTATTTACTGCATACTGTTTGGTAAATTTCTGGTTGGAATTGGCCATTTCTTTTTCATTAATTTGTTTCGGTTTTCTCACCATTCAGCCCTTATAAATTAAAAAATTTAGTAAAACTCAAATGTGCCGTGCTGAAATTGGTACTTTCTGGAGACAGAAGGAAATTTCCCCTTCCGGAATTTTTTTAAATTTTGAATTTCAAATTTTAAGTATGAATGCAATTTATTTTTTTATAAATAAGATCATCATTCAATTCTACTTAAAGTAAAAAAAAAACTTGCTCATATTAATTGTAAATAAGAAACAGTTTCATTTTTTTTCTTTTATCTATCTTAATTTTCTTTTAAATTCCATATTTTCTTTTTCATTCATTATATATAATTTATCAATAAACCGGCATCATTAATTTATAAATTTCTTTTTTTTTTTTCTTTAATCATTTACAAGGTAACCTAATTCGTATAAATTTTTGTCAATTTTCCTGTCACGCGATCATGGTATCATATTTAGAGCGAATACGTTTAGATAAATTTAAATTTATTCCTAATTCGGAGCTATATTTTCTTTGCTAATTTATTTTGTTTTACAGGTAATCGATGCCCTGATGGCCCTTCACGCCAAAGAAGTAGCAACGGCCGATCGAGTACAGTCTGCAGTTCGGCGCTTCGGTCCCGCTGCTGCCTCTATCGTCGAGCCGCCGCCTCGCGATCACGAACAAGCTCTTTTACTCTGGGTGGGTGCCAACAACTGTTGGTTGATTTATACCCACTTTGGTTTTTGTTCTTCGAGGGCAGGAATGTTTTGTGTACATGTTCATAAAAAGAATGAATCTTTATTACTTAGATATTTCTTAATAAAAATAGAAGAGAAATTCTATTATTTAATTTTGATAAAAAGGAGATAATTTTGTTAATCCTTTATCCCTTTATCCTGTTTATAAAGTTATGGGAGCTCAATTTTTTTTATTTATTTAAGACCAGAACATATCTTGAAATATCATGATGATATAACAGCAGCGGTTCTAAAAAAGATAATTCCTCTCCAAACACTAAAACTTAATTTTTCAACTCAATTCATTAAGCATATCTCACATTATAAATAATTTTTCACACTATAATCTAGACCAGCTGTTGCCAACCTTTCGAACATCATGGACCACTAAATTCAGAATGTGAATTCGCGGAACACTAATATAAATTTTTTTATATTTGTAAAATAATGATCAGAGAACTTGCAATATATTAATATGAAATAATAAAACAAATTTATAAATTAATCCTAACAAAATCTTTAGGTTGTTTAATTATTACAAAATAATTGAAGCTTATTCGATACGAGCGATTTTGGCTCCAATGACTGCAAGACAAAGAGTCACATTTATTTCAAGTTTTAATTGTGTGCCAGTTTGGTTGTTCCCAGCAAATATTAAAAATATAATTTTTTAACGCGATTGTAATTTGTAATTTTCAAAAAAAAAAATATATTAAAAACTTGGAAAAATTGCCATTCAGAATAGAATTTCTTAGAATATTATTTTTGTTTAATTATTAATAAATCATAAAAAGGGCATGTGATTTTTCTGCGGGCCACCGGTTGGCGACCGCTAATCTAGACAAAGCTCTCAAATTTAACGAAATAAGTGGTAACAAGTTAGAGAAAAATAGCATCTAATCGGGTATCTGGATACCATTACCAAGCATTCAACTTTTAAGAAAAATGTTTTATAAGGAACTCTAAGTCCATTTGAAGCCAAATTTTTAAATATAGGTTTCATAAAAGAAAAAAAAATCAAAGACAACAACGTTAAAATGTCTTTACTTCGTCATTTGGATCTTATTATCTTTTGCTTTTTAGAAGACAGAGAGCATTAGTTTTCTACTTTTTTTTGGGCCTTTTTATATATTATAGAAAGGCACCAGACTAATAAAAGTGTTTTATAAATCGAATCTTTGAAAAACTATATTAATCCACCAAATGCTAGTCTTTGGGTGGAAAACCCATTGAAAGAAAGTCCATATTCATTTTCGAAAATTGTGGAAAGGCCTTACCGATTTTTGGAACCACTATTTACGAAATAAAACAGTAATTTACAAAATTCTCATCAATTCAAATTTTATAAAACTTTAATCTTAAATGCTACTCATTGATTATAAAGTTGTTGATTTTAAGTATTTTCAACATGTTTATTTAAATTGAACAGGTTCGTCGCGCCTGCGTTGCTCGGCAGACACCTCCCCCGAATGACCTCTTCGCCTTATCCGACGGCGTTGCTCTTTGTGCTGTGTGTTCTATCTATTGTCCGGAGACGATGCCCTGGTCAGAAATCGAAACTGGAGGAGGTGATTCGGCACCACCACCATTAGCCGCCTGTCTTCGGAATGCGGCACGATTAGAAGCTTTTTGTAGAGACAATCTGGCCGTTGGCGGTGCCATGTCTATCATGCATATGCGCCCTCAAGATTTAGCAGGTATATAAACAGAAAAAGTAATCATTTGCCAATTATATTTTTTTCTTCTAGAACTAAATAGTTTTTAATCACACTACAAAAGGTGATTTCAGAAACAGCAAGTTTTTTTATGATTTAAAATTTTAAGGAATACTCTAGTATCAGTGCCAAGAGATTTTAGTCACGTTCTTTATTTTCATTATTTATATTATTTGGCTTATTAAAACATTAAGTAGAAACTTGCCCCTTAGGGGCAGAGGTCTCGCCTCATGTACCACAGGTCAGTGGTACGCTTCCCGTCCTGAGCGAAAAAAATTTATTTATATTATATTGGCTACTAATTATAAGGACGGACTCTAATTGGCATCAGATGCCGAAAAAGTTTTAAAAAAAAGAAGAAGAAACTTTTTCCTAATTAGAAAATAAAAAAATAGTCTTTGAAATTTGCCATTTTTTTTAATAATTAAATTAAAAACTCATTTTTAATTGTTGTTCTTTAATACTAACCACAATATTATAGAAATAAAAAAAAATATATTAGAAGGTTGGTTCAAGCAGCCTCTTGAAAGAAAAATAAATTTTTCTATTACCGCAATATTTCATTTAAGATTCAGACTTTTCCAGTATTATAAAAAATTTTAGAAGATTTCTAACAATGGATGTTGTTCTAGTGCGTATGCGGAGGCGGATACCGACTTTTATTTGTGGGAGGGAAGGGAGTCCCAGAAAGGTGACAAAGTGAGAGTCCAGGGTCTACCTTAAAGAACCGCCCCCGTAAAAACGCAAACACATGCGAGTATAGATGGGGGGCTCTATACTCAGATGTATTTTCTGGAAAACTAAATTGAGTCAATTTTTTTCTTCTCTCTCCGGTACCTCCGGTTCTTAAATCTTTTACTTATTACACCTTTAAAATGAACACTTAATACAGAAAAAAATGGCCTCGAGATATTTATTTACATTAAATTAGTTTGCTAATTAAGTCTAACTACTTATAATTGATTTATTATTCTTTAAAGACTTAAATGCTGCTCTTTCTAAAAATATCAACTTGGATCCAGGTAGAAGTCTATTTTGTTTATTCAGATATTTAAATTAATTTTATATATATATATTGTTAAACTCATTTTGTCATTCTGCATCCATGCAGTGATTTATGTTTATCAGTTTCAGTAGGTTTTAGTTTGTTAAAAATTTGCACTCCAGGTTCGATATTTCATGCTAATATAAATCAATGAAATTTGCTACTTTGGTTTTTGTGTCCCTTAATAATAATTTCAATTATTGTCCTTGGCTAGGTTGTGCCTTGAGCAACTCGTGTAAAGAAAAAGGCACAGTCACTTACACTACATATAACTCTAGTGTAATTTAAAGACTAAAAATTAGAATCCAAATCTCAGTCGAGTTTCACGTCTCTTGAATTTCAAATCTTTTCCTATCCTTACTTTTTTCAATAAATATTTTTTACGATTGGTAATTAATTAATGATTTATTGCTTGAAGGCCTTCGACCTGCACTCCGACCCAATCTCGTGGCTCTCCTCGCCGATCTGTTCAACCTCCTTGAAATTCAACCTGCCGACAGAGGTAAGACACCCTGACGAGACGCCGTCTCCCCTCAGCAAATTTGTGCATGAATCTACTCCGAATCTCTCTGGCTTGGTAAATCAACTCACACACACACCTTTTCTTGCCTTTCTTTCATTCTGTTTTGACAACAATTTCTTCTTGGATTGATTGGGTGACGGGTTGATTGATGTTGATGATGGTGGGGGCTCGCTCGTAGCGTACGCGGCGATGGGGCGTAGCAGCAACGCCCAGGGCGTAGGCCATCGTCGGGGTCCCTTGCCTCCTGCCCAGGTGGCTGCCATCCCGGATCTACGCGCCTCTCTCGACGAGCCCACCGTCTCCACTCTGCACGCTGCGGGATTTGCAGGTACCATCGGATTGTTCAACTCAAACCCAAATAGCTAGATAGCATAGACAAATAGTCAACTTCCGTCAATTTTTATTTTTATTTTAATTATTGCCTCGTCTTGCAAAACATCTTCACATTTTACATTTCTCTCTTAAGCATCTTTATAGTATTTTTATTGCATCTTTAAAAAAAAATTTTCTCTTATTTATCTACTGTTTGACTTGTCAATCTTATTGTAAATTCACACCTTTCTTCTTATCTACTTATCAAAAATAATTTCTTTCTTTAGAAGCTTTATTTAATCTGTTCTTATTTTTGTTGCTTTTATGAATGGGATATCAAAACCATTTGCTTATTATAAAAATAGAGAAAATAAAGGAAGTAATCATATAGATACTTCCCCAAAAAGCCTCTAGAGTTTGACCATATACTCGTATGTTAAATAATTTTAAAGTAGCCTTGCCTACTTATTAATAAAAACAGAAAAATATTTCTGCCTTGTCACGGAAAATGTTCGTACTTTTTGCTCTTAAGAGAATTTTTTCTTATTTACAAATAAACCTCTATTACCCGGTGGGCCTGGCCGGAGAGGAGAACGACAGCCACCAAAATCTTTATTGATAAACAGGGCCCAGCAGGGGCTGTTGATCGCCGGAAGATATCGATACGAAATTTTATTTAAATTAAATTAAAGTAAAAAATCTCTAGTGGACAAAATTATACCCAAATCCTAAAATTGATTTTGAAATAGGACGTTAGATTATTTTTTGTAAAAATGATAAAATAATGAGACATGGAAAGAAAATGCAGTGACTTCTTATTTTTGCTCACAGTATATGGTTTTATTCTAGACTAACACGAAATTTCTAAAAAAATTTTAATTCAAATGTTTTTTTTAGAGGGAATGTAAAGTGTGAATTTGTAATCACTCAATAATAGATATTTAAAATCTTGATTTTTTTTAATTTTGGGGGCAAAATCAATCCGAAGAAGTATTCAGCAGCTTCATCCTGCAATTTTTGAGTTTTTTTTTATGCTTAATTAAATTGAAAATCAAAACTTAGAAAGAATTTCATGTATTCAGAATGTATATAGATTTTGTTTGAATGCCAAGTTCCTTAATTAATTTTTTCCCATCTCACTCAACTCAACACTTAATATATATTTTAATGCTTGCAATTTCCAATTCTCACTTGCATTTTGTTTAATCAATAAAAAATTTTTGTATATAAAGAATAATATAAAAATTAATTTAATTTAATTTTATTAATTTTAATTTTCAAATTTTAGTTTTAATTTAATTTTGTTTATTATAAAGTTTCTTTAACGTTAAAGAAATGAGGGGTGAAATTAAGACAAATGAAAAAAACACGAGGTGGTGTGGAATAAAAATATCGTCGAACATTGAATATTATATATTCATAATAAAACTGTCTTAAATTACTGATTTACACAAAAAATTACAGAAGTCACCGTATCCTATTTAGTGGTCTAACTAGATAGAAGTGTTCACATTTTCCCTCACAAGTGTAGTTAGGCGGTTTGCAAATTTTATTCGATCTTTTATTCTCTCGACTTAATACTCACTGAACGCGGGACTTCGATCTGGGGCCCAAGAACTAAGGTCTCATCATAAATGAATATGATCACCCCGGCAGTATCCGTAAAGTAAAAAGATTGGATTGTTAGAACAATTAAATTACTTTACAAAGTGACGATTTTTTTTCTTAAGGACATACATACAGACTACATTGGACGGGTCTCCATGTCAAGGAGATATGTGAATAGATCTTAAGAATATTTATTTTTAAATATCAAGAAAGCTTTGTTAAAAAAAATACTCTTTGAAAAATATTATAATTAAACAAATAAATTATTAATAGACTAATAATTTTTTTAATTAATTTGTAAAATGTTCTTTTTATCAATTAATTTTAATCTTTTAAAATAACGAAATACATTTTAAGTTTTATTTTAAAAAAATGCCATTTAAAAATAAAGTTACCTCTAAGAAATATGCAAAATTTATAGTCAAATATAAATGGAAAAAGAAATGTGAGATATGTATTTGTTTTTTTTTTTGTTTTTTTTTTTAATTTCACTTTTATTATTTACTCCCTTAGCTAGCTGAACTTGCTAAAAAAATTGATAAAAACCTTGCTTATTTATTGAAAAAGATTTAAAAATGATGATAATTCAAATACCTTTGCCTGTGTGTGTGTGTTTGTGTTTCCCTTGTTTTCGTTTTACACTCGATTAATTGGTCGTTTTTGGTCCAGTGCCCCGCACACAGCCTCCGATCGCACCCCTTCGTAAATCGGCTTCCCTTCCACACGCGGCAGCAGCTCCTCCGTCGTCTTCGACAGCCATCGATCACCATCTAAACACCGATGACAGGTCATCGTCGACAACCAGCACAGGTGGATCCACTCCTGCTGGCGCAGGGTAAGTCAGCTCTTCATATTAATTTATATTCTTTCTTCTCTTGTGAAAAGGGCATTTTCAGCCAAAATGATCTCAGAGACGTTTCGAGATAACTTTATTATCTCATCCTTAGTCCAAAAGAATCGAATATTTGCATAAAGTTAGTCCATGCGTACATATGTACATCATTATAACAATAATGTATATATATAAGCATAGACTTTCTTTAAGCAAATATTCGATTCTTTTGGACTGAGGATGAGATAATAAAGTTATTTCGACTCGTCTCTGAGATCATTTTGGCTGAAAATGCCCTTTTCACAAGATTAACTGTTTCACAGAGCCCCCAAATCTTGTATATTCTTTCTTTTCGTTTTGCTGTTTTATCAAATGGAACTTCAACAAAGTTGAACTAGCAATTCAGAGATCCCGGGTCCGATCCCCTGAATGGCAGAATTCCTTTCATCCAAAAAGTTAAAATAATAAATAAATAATATATATATATATATATTCATATATATATCCGAGAATATAATTACATTATTTATTATTTAGTAATTTGTTTCATACACAGCGGTGGAGCTGACTCCTCAGCAACGTTTGTCGTACATCGAGGCCGAGGGGTGCCAACCCTACACAGTACGATGCATGGAGGCGAACAGCAGGCAGCTGGGAGGCCTTCAAACTGGGAAGAACAGAGGAGATCTTCTTATGCAGGACGGAGAAGTCGGAGGAACTCTCTCACCGAAGAGTCGCAACTTACGCTTGAAAATTTTGGAGGGTCACAGGCAAATATTTTTATTTTTATTTTTTATATTAAAGAATGAATGAAGTAATGAAGTGTGATATAGCTTAGATTATTGTTTGTGTTTGCTAATTAGCGAAAGGGAAAATAGGTTATTCCCCCTGCATTTCCATGTCACATATCCCTATACCGGAGCTCATTATTATTAATTAATTTTAATGATTATATTATTTAAAATTCAAAACAATTTGCTATATACAGTAACAAAATTGTTTTGATCAACAAAACGTGTCTCTCGATGCACCTGATAACTTTCTGCTTAAGTATCAAAAAATAATTGGGCTTCACTTTTTAAGAGAAAATGGAGAATTCAATTATTTATTAAATAGTTTAAAAGAAAATTTTAAAAATCATCTTTATATTTTTTAATAAATATATTTTTTGGTTTTGCAGGAGCATCTGCATTTGTTAGGACGAAATCCTGATAAGGAAGTCGCTGTGCATGTTGGACGTCAACAACCTACACAACCTCAGGTGGATAATTTATAAATGTATATATTTATAGAAATTGAAATACAAACTGGAATTGGGGGTTTATAAATAGTGGCTCAGTGAGAGTATGAGCATGAAAATGAGATACTGTAAAATGGGGCAACTTTGATTGGCTATTTGGCTTTAAAACTTGATCTTTTTTTAATTGTAAATTAAAATAACTAAAAAAATATGTTTGTTTTTTTATATAGATAACGTACGTGAGTCAAATATAAGAAATCTGGTGTGACGATCGCACATCACACAACTTTCTCTTACCTATAATAAGGAAACTTTTGTGATATGCTATCACACCAGATTTTGCGTCGGATGACCTAGATAGCCAGTTCACATTTTTGATTTATCTTTCATTTTTATAAATTTTCGTTTGTGTGTCAATTATAAATATTAAAAAAAAAATTTTTTGTCTCCAGCATCTGAGGCCATTTAGACATTAAACAATTATAAATTTATTTTAATGACGATACGTATTATCCAGGTAAATTTACTTACATCAATTATTATCCAATTGATTTAAATAAATTTTCATTGGACAGCCCAGGAACCGAACCCCCACCCCTAGCCTTAAGGTTATCAATATTGACAATGTCAATATCTTTAATCTCTGCAACGCTGAGGTCTGGCTCCACATACCAAAGGTTCGCTTCCCGTCCTGAACGATAAAAATTTAAATTATGTTGGCTACCAATTAATCTAAATAAATAAGGACGGAGTCTAAATGGCCTCAGATGCCGAAAAAGACTTAAAAAACTGCTATGGCTATGTAGCCAATCCTCAATAAAAAATTTAAAAAATCTGGTGTGACTGCAATAACATAATTTTACTTATCTTAGACAAAGTTGTGTGATGTTCTGTCGTCACACCAGATTTTTTATACCTAAAGGGTCTCAAAACGTCATCCGATTTTCTTCCCTGGAAATTAAAATAAATGTACTTTCTCAAGTTCAGACTGCGATTGGGTTATTTTGATTCTCTCTCTTTATGCCGCTTTAACAGGGTCTGAACCCAATCAAAGTTAGGTAAATTATCAGCAAATAATTTCCAGTTCTTTCAACGGTGTTTATCTCAGTAGGCCTTCCTGATCTTTTGGAAGTCCAGTGCAGGTAGAGGAAAACCCCATGTAGCTGGCTCTTTTTCTAGAAGTATATATTACTGACTAGCCTAAAGTGCAAGTCTTTCTATCTATTGCACCGCCAGTGGCGTAACTGGGGGCCGCAAGAGCCCGCATATGTGAGGGAGGTGCTATCAAAGGACCACGAGCAGAACCATTCTTCCTATTCAGCGACAATATTAAAATTAAAAAGAAAAAAATTTGGAACAAATTTAGTTTGACTCAGAGTGACCCCTGAAACGTGTACTATAAAACTCATAAACCTAAAATCATTAATTAATCCTGCACTTCAAAAGTTTTCAAATAAAGATTTTCTTACCAAAAATCATATTTGTGATAATTGGTGATTTGTCCTTTTTGTAAAAACCTCCAATATTTTTGTATAATTTTCTTCAAATTACTTAGGGCACATAGTTTCTAGATTAAGTAACCATTAAAGATAATTTGAAAAAAAAAAAAAAAAAGGAAAATAAGGAAATTTCATTTATTTATTTAATCCCTAAAATATTTAAGTTGAAAATAAATATTTGTTTTGCTTTCATTTTTCTTTTCTTATTTATATTACCTTTTAAAATGGTTAACAAAGTTTAAAATGTATTTTTTGAAGAAAATCTTAAACAACAAACAATTCAAATATTTAAAACTGAAATTGAAACAGTTACAGACTTTAATGTTGAAATAAATTTTATAATGCTTATCTCCCAACATTCTCATTGTTTGCTTAAAGTAACTTCTTTTGAAATTTGACCCCTGCTAAAATGTAAATATCATTTAAAATCATGGAACCAAAACAAATAATTTGTTTTCTTTTATCATTGCCTTGGTTCATTTTGTTATAGCTTTGAGGCAGGCAGGATATCTGGTTTTTGACTATTAAAATTTTCATTGTTGTGAAATTTTGCTCTTTTATATTTTTACGAATGAATTCCAAGTAAAAATCAAAATTTCTATTTTTAAGTATTCTTTAAAGTGAAAATCTCAATTTTATATTAACAATTTAAAATTTTAATAATTATTTTTCAAAATTAATTTCAAATTTAGTTGAGATTTTTGATTAAACAAGTATGAGGTAAGTACTATATCAATTATTCACTATTACCTATAATAATAATTATGAAAAAATTTCTCTTTCCCACATAATGGATTCTTAATTGTTAGTAACATAATTTGATTTAACCCCCTTCGCCTATTTTTGTTTATTTTATCAATCCTCATAAACTCTAAATCCTGAAAAAAATTACTCATTCCTTTCTGAAAGATTAAATTTTGTATGCCCAAACAGCCTTTACCTGCTCAGCCGATCCGTAGTAGTGCCCAAGATGCTCGTAGTACTGCTGTAGAGGCACTTCTCGCCCAAGAAGATATCGAAATTCGCACTCTTCCGACTTCACACTCCCCATCAGTCATTTCCGCTTCGAAAGCATCCCAATCGTCACCTGCTCCCCCATCATCATCATCATCATCCACCTCGATTGCTCTCCCCGTATCTTCCCAACCTTTGCAACAACAAACTGCACCTGCCTCCCCTGCAATGAAGGTTACATCGTTTGCTTCGATGCAGACAACCTCAGCATCAACTCAAGCCATCTCAGCTCCCAGTTCGCCAGCTCCTGTTCCTGTGCATACGACTACATGGCAACAACAACGGGATGCACACACAAATAGTGCCGTAAGTTCCTATTTATTAAAAACAAAAAATTTCAATTCAAATTTCACTCATTTTCTTAAATTAATTAATAAGAAATGTGGGGCATAGCAAATATTTCAAGACCTGGTTGTACTATTTCGAGCAAAAGGGTTCTTATCTTAACTTCCTGAATCTAAAGAATTAGCTATTATTCCTCTTAGAAACGTTCCGTTTAAAATTATATTTAATTTATTTTATGGCGTGGAAATCTTTGATCTCAATTTTTTGTTTGACCTTTTTATACACCCGCTACTTTTCCTTCGCCTTTCAGTACCCAGGAGACTCCAAGGATTGAGAAAATATTGACTTTATTTATTAAAACTATGATTTATTTGCTTAGTAATTTATTTATTAATTTTTTAGCTTGGTGGCTCTGATGAAGCAACACCTGAAGCTCTCGCGGAAGCTGAAGCAGCTGCAGCGGAAGCTCAAGCTCAAGCGCATATGACAGCCCAACAATTACTTAATGTTAGGTTAAAACTTGAAGAGAAACGACGGCGTATTGAGGGAGAAAAAAGAAGACAAGAAGTTGCCATTAATCGACACCGACAAAAGGCAACATTTTTTACCAATATATATTTTTGTTAGTTAAAAAAATATTTGTAAACTATAGGGTGTTTATTAAATTCATCTTAATAATAGTGCGGAAAATTAATCATTTAATTTATTTTATAAAATGAAAATTTCTTTCGACAATTCTAAAAACTCGAGGAAATATTTTTTATCGAAGGTGTAATTATAACAAACGTTTTGCAGATTATTTTTAAAAACAAAGAAATTATCACTATTTAATAATTAAAAAATGGGGAATTTTTATTTTGTTGATTAAAATTACCTCAAACTAATCCTAAATATAATTTTCTCATAGGTTGGAAAAGCAGCTTTTCTTCAAGCGGTCTCTAAACAGGGTTCAGGAACAGGAAACTCAATATATGACGGAGTTGATAATATTGATGGCCAACAACACACACCTCCTGAAAGGACGTCCTTTGCTCTTCAACACCATCCTCATATACACAACGATATTACAGAAGATCTGCGAATTCATCATGTAAATACTTTTTCAATTTTCTCTTATTAGATAAGATATAATAAAATGAAATAAAATCTAATTGAAATTTTATTATATAGAGAAAAGATGAACACAGAGTGATTCCGTTTATTTTCAGCCAATGCACCATCATCCTGGTCAAGCGTCACCCCCTCAACAGCCAATTAGTCATACAACTCCTTCGCATCAACCTATTCATAACCGTTATGAGGATGAGACTGACAGGCAATCAATGGGTCAATTTTATTTGCACGAACAACCGAGCCGACGTACTTGGACCCAACAGGTTACTTCCATTTATTTTTAAAGAATAAATTTCTGTTTTATTAGATTTTATTAAAATTTATTAAATATTATCATTAAAAATGTGCTCCATACTTCATATACTTTTCTTTTATTATTTTTTTTTGTCTTTTTCCTCTTCTGAGGCCTTTTAGGCTCCGGCTTATTTATTTAAATTAATTGATAGCCAATATAATTTAAATAAATTTTTGTTGCTCAGGACGAGAAACAAACCATTGACCTTTGGTACGTGAAGCCAGATCTCTAGCTCTGCACCAAGGGACAGGACTTTTCTTTTATTAAAATCTTAACTTAACCTAGTCAACACGAAATTAGTTAGTCTTAGTTTATTTAACTTTATATACTATATATATTAGGTTGTTTCAAAAGTTTTGTCGGTTTTTATGAGTCTACTTTAAACTGTAATATCTCAGTGAATACTTA
>JAAAKE020108830.1:0-17063 GCA_010014785.2 Anisolabis maritima
AAACATTCTTTTTTTTTTTTTTTTTTTTATATTTGAAGGGAGAAATGAACTCTTTTTACTTTCTCTTGCCTATATATAGTGAGAGAGTATTGCAATCGCAAATAAAATCGATTTCGAGATTTCAACGGAAATACAACGGATGTTTTGAGATCCCATGGGTCTCGCAAAACGGTCTATCTGTCTATCTGTGAACAAGATTTCTCAAACGAGGGTGAAATTTTATTTTAGACTAGCTACTCTCGTTTCTTGCACCTCCAAGCTTTTGAATAAAAACGGGTACTCGTACTTTACTTAAGTACTTTTTGAGTTTTTTTTTGGTTTTCTCAAAATTTGCTCTAAAGACTTTGATTAAATTTCATAAATCAATTATTTATTAGATGATCTTTGAAATATTTCAATCATTATCCCCCTAAAATTGTTTAGGGCCCACTTTATTCTTGTATGTTTTTGGATTTTTTTGTTATTTTTCCTTAAACTGCTCTAATGATAGTGATTAAATTAGCTGCACATGAATTAAAGAACGGCTATCTATGGGGCTCTATGCAAAAAATCTGGTGTGACATTACTCAGCTCACTTTACCTTAGATAAGAGAAAGTTGTGTGATGTGCGTTTTTCGCACCAGATTTTTGAAATAATAATATAACCTCTGATTAAATGTAGAAATTTCCGAAGGATAGATATTTAAAATTTTACTAAATATAAAAAAAAAAAAAATATTTGAATATATTTAATGAAATTTAATGAAATTAGTTAAATGAATTTTTATTTAATTGTATCTCGTTTTAAATATTGATTAGCAGCCTAGTGCAAGCAAGGGGTGAGGGTCACGTGATCAGCTAACTTTACCAAAAAAATCATTTATCAAGTCACGGGACCGTCGAGAAAAAATTCATAAAATACACGAAAAAGGTCTATAGTAATATATTGATGAAATGATAAGTAATAAAAGTTTATTGTATGATTGAGTAGTTGTTGAGAAAAACTTGAAGATTACATATGCATGTACAATAAGATAAACAAATCGAGTTGGTTAAAATGGAAAAAAGCATTGTCGGAATTCTGAATTCGCTAAAAAACACAACTAAACAGAAGTAAAAGAAATGGAGTTTCTTACCAAATTGGTCTTTTAAATTTGATTGTCATTAAGAACTTATTTAGTTCTTTTATTTTTGTTTGGAAAGCAAAACGATGTCCAATTGGATATCCATCAACGTATCTTTAAGAAGTTAATTGTGGATTGTACTTCATTGAACAGGCAAGAAATTCTATTTGAAAGCAAGTTGATTCCTCCTCAGAGTGGAATAAAATATAAGAATTAGAATATATATAATTTAGTATTTTGGATTTTATTTAAGTCTCCTAATTATCAATAAAGACGAAACACTTGATCTTAATTGATAATTATGAGACCTACATGAAATCCAAAAATACTATTAATAATAGGTAAATTGAATTTCATAAGCTCCCTGATTAAGAAGAAACAAAAGGTTCCGTTTACTTTTGAAGAAGATAGTATATGCTTTTTCTTTGCTTTATTAACCCCGGGTATAGTAAATTATTAGCACTAACAAAAGAGTGGGATCATTGTATAGTGTTGTCATACACGTACTCACTAGTTATGACGCCTCAGTAAACTATCCCCCTTCCCTCAAATAGTCAGATATAAGTTTGGGTCCTCTGGAAATTTTTTTTTTTTTTTTGATATATCCCTGTTATAATATAAATAAATATTTTAGTTTTAATCATGAATTAGAATGACATTGCATATATATGTCACTCTTTTTATATTTATAACAATAGAATTAATATAAAATTTCGATCTCTAAAATAAATAAATTGGTTAGGAAAACACCCAGAAATGCTGGCTGTTTATCTTTCTCAATACAGTGAAAAAAAATTGAGATGATTAAAACAAACGAGTTCATATATCAAAACTTAATTCAGGCTTTAGTTCAATGAATTTATGAATTTCTGTGAATATAAACTGCTACTGTTGATCCCAGCCGAAATTTATGACAGTGATTCCAAATCCAAAAAATATTAGGGTATTTAACATTTAATTGTTAAGCTACTCAATTGTCTTCAGAGTGGGATTTGACTCGAAGTTAGATATAGATTTATTTGTAAAAGAAGTTTACCGCTAGAAGGCCAATCAAGTTTGATATTCTATATTATATAAATATTAAATTTTTTTCTCTAATCTCTATAGGCCCATTGAGAAGTTATTCATAGCCATAAGCTGTATCTGTGATAATTATTTGTAGATCAATAGGCATATAAAGTTTTTCCTTTTGGCTTATCCTGACCTTTCTCCATCCAAGATTATTCAAATTAAATTTTGTTATTAATATAGCCTATATTTATTGGAATTAAATGATTTAGGGGTTAGAAATTAAAGTGTTACTATAACCAAAAAATCCAAGATTTCTAAGGTAGTAATTTTTCCACAAATACAGTAGAAACTCAATTATCTAGAACTAAATCATCTGGATCCTGAATTATACAGATTTGAGGATGCTAATATATAATATTTTAGCAGTGAAATTTTTTTTCATATTTTTATTTTTACTTTCTCTTACTTATATATGAAATATATAAATGGGAAAGTATTACAATCGGAAAAATAATCGATGTCGAGATTTCAACGAAAATACATAAATAATTAATACATGTGTATTTATTTATTTTTTTAAAAATAATTTCACATATGACTAATTTTTCATGAATTAAGGATAAATGTAATCCAGAAAATAAAACAAAAGCTTTTATTTGTTGACGTTTCGGTGAAATCTTTAGGGTGTAAAAAAGTTAATTTATTTTATATATATAGCTATTAATACTATATAAAAAAATTTATTTAATTAATTCATACTTATATTTGATCGATCCACTAGCGTATCCAGTCTTAAATCATGGGGATAATGAATGTAATTTATATATATATGTGTATGTTTTGTTTTATTATTGTTCCTCTATATGGATTTTAAAATTGTATTTTTATATATTGTATATTTTTGGATTTTATATTGTATTAAGTAAATTGCATTCAGCACCTCTCAATTTATAAAAGCCAAAAATATACAATATATTAAAATACATATGGTTTTTACTTGAGTATCTAGACGTCTTTTAACCCGGATAATCGAATTTCAACTGTATGTGATTTTAAATTAATATAATGTCCTCTATGTTTATCTTATGAATTTTATAATGGCTGTCTAAATTAGTGGCCACTCACTTTAAATAAATTTTATCGTTCCTGTTAGGAAAAGAGCTATTGGCTTTGGACTTTGCAAAAGAAACTTGCCACTATTCCAAGAGGCAATAAATACAATATAGTATCTTTTTTAAGTCTTTTTCGGCATCTGAGGCCATTTAGACTCCGTCCATATTTATTTAAACCAATTGGTAATCAATGTAATTTAAATAAATTTTGTTGCTTGGGAGGGGAAACAAACCAATGACCTTTGAACCAAGAAACAAGACCTCTACCTCTAAGTGTCAGGGTCCTATGTTATTATAGTTTGTTAGCAAAGAGTATCAATAAATTCTTATTTTTTATTCGCACATTCATTTACAAAATTTCAGAGTATATCACTTCTTTAGACATCTTCAGCTACAAAATATAATTTGCTATATTTTAAGATTTATTCTATTAAATTAAATTCAAAATAAGAGAAGTTTTTTTATATCTATTCAATAAATAAATATCTAGATAAGAGAAAGTAAAAAGTATTTCGAAAAGGTCTACCATTTTGACTGATATAATAATAAATTTTTATTGAATAATAAATAGAGAAAAATAAAAATAAAAACCTTATTCAAATAAATTGTTTTAAAGTTACAAAATTCGCTATTTCGTCAAAGTTTGAGTAGTGATTTGTTTTAACAATCCTCTAAGTAGGGATAGGGAAGGTTAATTTAGTAAAGAGTTTCGAGAGATGCTTTTTATATAGCTCTATATAAAAGTTTTCATCGTTTCCTATCACTTTTTGTCAATGATTTTAGCTATGATGGATATAAGAAGGATGAACAATTGAAACAATGATAGTCAAAAGGAAATAGCTTTCTATATGATACTATTCAATATTATAAATTGATAATTCAATTAAATTATGGTAATGTTAATTGTAATTTTCTTAGATAAAAAAAAATAAAGGAATCAACATCTTCAAAAATTAAACCCATCTCTCCATTATTTTAAACATGAAACTAGCTGCATGCCGAAGGCGGGCTGCGGACCAAACGATCCCCTGTGTTTTCTAAGTTCTCTATTTTATGGTTTTCCTATTTTTGGGACATATTTTGAATCTGAATTGAGAGTATGTGAGCACCACAATTTTTATACATAAAAAATTTCAAAGTTTTTAAATCCAAGTGGCGAAGAGATATTCAAACAAAATTTGAAGTTTCAAATAAAGTTACCCCTGTGCATCTCATTCTTCGTTAAGCGTTTACAGCATAAAAACCAATTGTGGGACATTTTGATTTCTTTAGAGGAGTGATGGGGGGAAGGGGATAATTGAAAAAAATTTTCGTAAAAATTTAAACGTCCTCTAGATGTTAAATATCAATAGTAGTATTTTAAAAATTTTAAAATACCCTTTAAAGCTAATCGCTTCTTAAATTGTCTACTTGGAAACGTTGTGATCGAAACCAAAACCTATGCTAGTCTAGCTATAATTTTTGTATAATTATTCCAAAAACTTTTTTGTGATTTCCTATTTTTCATAGCATGAATATTTAAAGATAATATATAAAAACTATCAAAGCTCCAAGGAAAATTACTTAAATTTCCGAAACGAACAGATAGACGGACGGAGAGACGGTCACTTTGCTATTAGTATATTCATAGAAGAGCCAGTTTTATGTAATAATACATGTTCTTTACTTAATTTCTCAAAACTATTTGTAGATTTAATTTCATTGAAACACAATTGGATGAATTATGAAATTTACAAATCATTTGGAGAAATGATTTATTATTAACCTAATGGGTGTCACGGATGTGATGATTTGGCTCAAATGTAAAATGCTTCATATCTTCTTTCTTCAATTTGTGAAAATGTAAAAACTCAACTGAAAGATTAGTTTGGGTTGCTAAAAATTTATTTTGAGTTAAAATTAATTAAATTTAAAACCCACTGAACGAAAATAAAAGGAAACTAAATAATCATTGTACTAGGAAATGATTGATTTTTAAGATTTTAATTTAACAATTCAGGTTATGGAAGAGAAAGGGGGAAGAATTTGAAATTCGTGGATATCTAAAGATATCAAATAAAAATTTTAAATTAATATTGATAATGACATTAGATGAGCCAGTATTATATCGATTGTAAAAGCGTAAAAATTAAGAATTATTCGGAGGCCGTTTTCTAAATTTTAGAGAGGTAAGGGAAGTCATTGCCATATCCCTCTCTTAGAGTTAAAATAGAAGCGATCCTGTGAGCTGAGCCACTATTTTCCTGACCTAAATTTCGATTTAGTTGGCCATTTTTTGTAAATTCTCTTCATATGGACCACTACTGAAGTAATTGTGAAAGTTTATCACTGTAATAAAACAAAAAAATTAGTGTATTTAGTATTTTTTTTTTATAAGTCTTTTCAATATATGAGGCCATGTAGACAATCACAATTATATTATTTACGATACTTGATATTCAGGCATATTTACTTGGTATCCATTTGATTTAAATAAATTTTTATCGGACTCCCTGAGATCTGAACCCAGCCTTTGGCTTTTAAGGTTATCCATATTGACAATGTCAATATCTTTAACCTATCGCCCCCCCCCCTCCCCAGGGGTTGTAATGGTATTAATTTTTTATAAATCTTAAATACAATAAATAAAATTTTTTATTGCGATTACAAGATTCCAATTCAAATTTAAACGTTTGAATTATTCTAATTTAATAATTTTCCTTGAAGAAAATTTGAATAAAAAACTTCTCTATTCTGTCGTCTAAAATAAGTTGAGCAGTTAGACGCCATTGTATAGACTATATAAAGGCGTTTTATACACATAAATTAGCTGGATGAAAGCTCAATTAGTTTCGAATGGTGGGAAACTTATAGATCCCCGGAGGATTTTCGACCACAAACTAATTCCGCCACTTTAGAGAAAATTCATTCATCCAATCCTCTTAACATTTCATTTACTGACGAGAAAAAAAAATTCGAGTTTATGCAAATGTATTTCATTATTTAAATAATTCAAGTAATCTTTAAATCAACGAGAGCCCAGTTCAAGCTTACTTAACCAAGTTAGTTAAATATTTTAAGTAATTAATCTTGAAAGTAATTTATCATAGAGGGATATTTATTAAAAATTCTAATGAACATAAATAATAGTATCAAATGATCTACATATTTAAACTTATCATCATCTGGAATTCTTTATCAGTTAATTTAACTCCCTGGACTTGTTTTTAGAAAAGAAATCTGTTTTCAAATAAATAAATAAATATGTATATATATATTTATATCATATATATTTTTGTTATTAAGTTTTATATTATATTGCAGGAATTTGTAACCAGGTCCCTAGTAATTTTGATATTCTAATAAAAAAACGTAAGTGCATGAAGGCATATGTCCTATATGGAAAATAAAGGCATTCAATATTTTTTCTCTTAATACTTTTTCAGATTTTACTGAAAGTAGAATAAACCCTTTGTAAAAAGATGTCAGTGAGCAGGCGTGTGCCATCGACACGATATGTGTTAAGTATAAAATATTTAATGATTATAATTAAAAGGAAGAATTTCTCGAAAACGTGCTTTAAATGTTGAGTGTTAAAGGTGTTAAAAAAAGAGCATATTATAAGAACAAAAAATTAAATTTATTTATTTCACCTGCACTTTTGGTTTTGGAAGGTAATTTCTGCATTCCTCATGGGAAAAAAGAAATGCAATAAATAAATTCATTTTTTGGACATAGAATTACTTTTTTTGACACCTTTAACTTCATCAAAATTTATCCTTAGAAAAATCTTAAATTAAGAGGAATTTACTATTCTTTTTTATATAGAATATTTTGAAATAAAATTTTTCTTTGCTGGCCACTTAAATTATCTTCTTTAATCTTTTTAATTAAATAGTTAAAAAGTCAATGAATCCTATTTAAAAAAAAATAATAAAATTCTTTTAAGTAAGATTTTTCATTTTAAAATGATTTTTCCTTTTCAAATGATAAATTATTTTCTAGTGGATGTTATTTAATATATAAATTTTATAATATAACTCAATATTTTGAGATTTTTATAAAGTAACTGTCAGTTTTCCGCTTCCCATGTATAAGTTAATAAATAAGTTCTCAAAGAAAAAACTCTACTTGGAGCCGCTTTCGGTTTTCAAGAAAGGTGAAGAGTCTTGAATATGGTTTCTCCCTTTTTCAGAGACAAAAAAGCGGGGAAGCCGGAAAAGTGTTCTAGTGATTGATCTTAAATGGGGAAGGAAGAAATATTTAACCTTTTAGAATGGCTAAAATTTATTTTAATTTTCCATTCTGTTATTATTTCTTCTATTCTATACGTAAATTATTTTTAGATTTTTTAAAAAATTATTTCCCTAGATTTATTTTTATAAAATACTACTATATATATGCATAATTTATTTCACTTTCCTTCTTTTTATTCATTTAATAAATTTTAAACTGATTAAATTGAAAATTTAATAAATTTAATAAAATTAACTTTTGGCCAAAAAAAAATTTTAATTAAAAATAGATTATTCAATTTTACAATATTACAAAAAAAAAAAAATTAAAATCTGATTTATCGATTGGAGTTGGAGGTCAGAGTGAAATTTATTTAAATGAATTAAATGCAAATTTTGTTTTTGTATACGGAAAATTTATGGCGTAAAAATTAGCATAAAATTTGATCTATTTGAAATCTTAATTTAGATATATAGAGATTCTTTAAGTTAGTATAAATGAATCTTTAATTTATTAAAAAAAAAAAGACTATAGCAAAAAATAAAAAAAAAAATTAGTCATACGGAAAATTAAGAAAGATTTTGTAAAATAATGTATTAATAAATAATTTTAAAAAATCTGGTGTTGGCACATAGTTTTCACTTATCATTTATTTATTTCATCTAGATATGGGTTGAGATTATTTTTAATCCTATAGCCAAATAGATGGGCACGATTCTTTTTAGCGAGATTTTAAAAAACGATTGGTACATAATAAATAAAACTAAAAACTAAAAAAAAAAAAAAAACTCTAAGGGCCTTTCATACAAAAACCAAAATATACATTTTATATTTCTATAATTGGTAATTGAGAAATAAAATTAAAAATAATCACTGAAGTGAATTTTGAGAAAATTTAAAAAAATTAAAAAAAAGTATAATAATAACTTCAGTAAGTGAAAGTAATAAAGTAATAAAAATTAAGGTCAAGTTGATCCACCCATATATTAAAGAACTTTTCATAAGAAACTATTATATATAAAGTAATTGTTTATTTTTATTTAAAAAAAATATAAAATATTTTCTAGTAAATAAGTTTTCTTTAACTTCTTCGTAATCAAATTCCTTTTCAAATTAAAATAGATCTACTCGAATTAGGTAAAGTTTTATAAAGAGAACTGACAAACGAAAGACAAACAAATTTAATTTAATATTGCAAAGCATTCATGGACTATATAAATAGATCATCCTAAGAACATCCTTGTTTGATTAGGTCTAATGCTTTCGTGACACCCACAAGCTCAACTGGTTGTAACCATCTATCAACATCTAGAGAAATTTAGATCTTTGGGGGCTATTAGGTCAGAATATTTTATATTAAAACATACAAAACTCCTTTCAGATTGAGACAAACAAAGGGTTAAACTAATAAATATTGGACTAGACAATAAATAAATCTGCCTTTTTTTTCGTTTTGGAAAAAATTCTATCCATTTAAACAAATGAAAGATTCTTATTTATTTATTTTATTGTTCTATTGACTCTGATTTATTTATATTTTTTGCCGGTGCAATGTGGAAATATATTTTATAAAGCGGAAAATACTCCCTTGTATATTTATTTATTTATTTATTTATTTGAAAATATCTAATCTAGCATGGAAAAATAAATTTGTTATTTTAATCCGGAAAGGACCATGGAGTGTAGAAATTAGTTCGTTTTTGGTAGGCAACCCACTAATGAATTTGTTGATTAATTGCTCCGGAGTATTTCTCGTATGCGCAGTTGTTAAATCTCCCTAGAAATTGTCCGCCTAGAGGAGCTATGAACAATTAATCGAAAAATCCATTAGTGAGTTGATCATTTGGGTTGCCTGTCCAGCCTCTACCAGCATATGACATATACTTTAAAAAATTGTCTAAAAGTTTTTTTGGAATAGCAAGAGATAAGCTGAAAGAGGTGCTCTCTAGAGAGAGAGAGTAATTATATATATAAATAAACAATATATAGTGCGAGAAGGCTAGGGAAAGAACCAACTTTTTTTATTACACTTTAATTGGCCAATAGCTTCACAAGGCAATGCAGCCATTTTTCAATGCAATAGTACAAAAGTATTTTTTTTTTAAGTAAATTAAAAAAAAACTAATAGCCAGTCAACGCCATATATATAATATTTAAGTTCATATTACAATATTATGCAAGAGGAATCAAAAGACAAATTTCGGCCCGATATATATTTTATTTTGCCTTAGTACGTTTCGGGAGCTATTCACCACCCAACATCAGAACAAAGACTGTTAAAAGTAAGTGTGTGCCTTCCGCAATCTTCATAAATATTGTAAATTTACAATTTTGGATCGTCTCCATTTTTAATGGTCTATGTCCTGATGATGGGTGCAAAATTATATTGGGCTGAAAATTATCCTTTATTTGAATTCCTTTTTCTACTTTACGGCCTTCAACCCTATTTTTTTTCTTCAATATAACGCAAATTTGTTTGTTCAAAAATGGCCAGTCAGAACTATTTTTGTTGAGAGAGATGAATAATCATTAATACCTCTTTTATATTTAAACCCGATTTGCTACCCCCAAAGAAAATTCCCAAAGTACTTTACTTTGGAAGTGGAATTGAAATTTTATAAATTGAAAAAAGATCGCTCCCCTCTCTAAAAAACGTCTCTGGCTTCTCTCATAAATTCTAATATATTTTTGCGATAAGTAAATAATTACTAAGAAAATATTTTTTTTTAGTAGTTATGAATGGATTTTTGAGACGCTTTTCCCAAAGGCACTTAGACCATCATGAATTGGGCCCTTGGTGCCGGTTCCTGGGAATGAGATTATCTTCCACCTTCCTACACCAATTTGGCAATAAGGAATAATTTTTTTGCGGCAAGTCGGACTCGAATTCGAGTTGTGTTGCAACTTCAGATCTGTAAATGGAAGTTTATCCAATTAGCCAGTCATTTGCCGCCTCTGTGGTAGTGAACAAGGCTTCGTTATTTTTTTCGTTTCTGTTTTCGTTCCGGTAAAAATTAGTTCCTCGGTTGAGTTCCGAGTAATTGATTTTTAAATTTTTTAAATGTTTTTATTTATATTAAAAATTTAATACAATACAATATATAATATATATTAACAAGTAAAAATATATTAATCAGATATATATATGTAAACTATAATACAATTACATTTAGAGGATTCTTGGGTATATTTATTTATAATTAAAAAGATGAAAATTACTCCAAATTGTTAAAATATTTTTCGATGAATTTTCATTTAAACTTTAAATCAGAGAAGGCCCTTTTAATTCTAACTTGTGAGATCCTAAAACCACCATTGCAATTTTGTATAATGAAGATATATATTTTTATTATGTGTGTGAGACTTCGCAAAGACAGAAGTTTGGAGTAAGTTTGTGTTAACGCCTGTTAATACTGTCTGGCCCTCAATTTAGGAATTTAAGAATCCCATAGAAAATAAAAGAGAACGTTGACTTGTTAACAAACTATTAAAATTTTTAAATCCTCGGTTTGAAAATAATTTTTTTTAGTCTTTTCGAGGATCTCAGACTCCGTCCTTATTTATTTATTTTAATTGGTAGTCAATATAGTTTAAATACATTTTTGTCACTCAGGACGGGTAAAGCCTCCAGGTCAGCACAAAGAGACAGGGCTAGGCTACTGTTTGAAAATAAATGATTTAATTTTTTTTATAATATTGATAATTGATTAATAAACATAAACAAAAAATCTCTAAAAATGAAAGGCTAATTAAAATTGTGAAACGGTTATCTAGGACACTTAGCCCAAAAAAATCTGGTGAACAGAACACAATTAGCTTAGGTAAGTGCAAGTTGTGTGATATGTGATCTTCACACCAGATTTTTCATTATTATAATTTTTCATTGATATATGAACATTTTTAAAATTTTTTGTTTGCATAGCATTTTTTTAATATTAATAATTAAGGCTGAAAACATTTTTGCAATTTTTGCAATATAATTAATTAATGACAATGTTATATATATTATGAATAAATTTTTCTCTCAATTTTTTTTTTTACCTTTTGAGCCCGAAGCTATCCATAAATATTCTATAAAGTTCCATTCAAAAATGATTCATTTCAATTCAAAATAATTACGTAAAAAAAAATTCGATTTTTTTAAACATTAAAATAAAGGATATTTTTTGTTTTAATTTGCTGGATATAATTAATTATATGTTACAATATAAAAAAAAAAAGAGAAAAGCCGTTCTTCTTTGGATGGAGGAAGTTTAAATTTTATTTATTATATCGTCTTTCCTTAAGCCTGTCCATTAATTAAATAGCTACATTTTCTGTTTTAGAAAATGGCAAACTGATCTAAGATTGAAAATGATTAAATAAGTTAAAACGAGATTTTTAAATTGTATGCATTAAAAGGAATTTCTTCTAATTTTAGAATAAAATGATATAAATAGATAATTGATTTTGATATGGGAATATCATAAAATCTCCATTATTAGTAAAAGATAAATATTCAATTTAAAAAGATATGCTATAATAATGTTTTTTCTTTATTTTTTACAGATTTTATTAAAAGAGAGGCGTTCTAATCATTCAAAGATTTCAATCCCAAGATTTGATCGGATAAGCACGTTTTAGCTCTTTGGAATATGATTTGACTAATTTTACAATGTCTTTCTCTTTTTCTACTTCCATTTTTTAATTGATAATTAAGAAACAATTTAAAGCCAAGTCCCTGGAGCAGAGATAGAGGTCTCGCTTCACGTTCCAAGGGTCAGAGGTTCGCTTCTCGTCCTGAGCTAAAAAATTTTTTTAATTATATAGATTACCAATTAATTTAAATAAATATGGACCGATCTGGCTTCAGATAAGACAAAAAAAAATTTTTTACTGAATTTATTTTTTAATCTTTTCAGCATTTGAGACCATATAATCTTGAAAGGATGCACATATATATTTAATTACGATACCATTATCCACACATATACCAATTGGTAACCAATTTAAATAAATTTTCATCAAACTGCCTGGGATCCGAAGCCACTTCTCGTTCATGTCTTTTTAATATCGACAATATCACGATCTCTAACCTCTTAGCTACGGGATGGCAGCTGATATTAAACACCCTAACCGAGATAGTGACAATGTCACTAGTGATAACCTTCAAAGTTAATGGGTTCGGATCGCAGTCAATCTGAAGAAATTTATTTAAATCAATCGAATACCAATTCGCCTAAATAAATACGCCTGGATAATCTATAATCCAATATATATATATATAATAGTTAGGGAGATAAAAAAAACTTAGAGAAATACCAAATTATCCCTTTCGTGGGTATAAATCTTCAATTTCATTCTCACAATTTTTACAATAATAAAGATCTGAAAACTAAATATGAAAAATATCCAATTTTTTGTTCATTAATATTATGAACCAACGTCAAATGTGGATTAGTTGTGGATTTGGGAAACCAATTATTAATTTCAGGAATAAATGCTAATTTTTTGACTGTAGTATAATTATTGAAAGGTGATATTTACTCGATATTTTTGATCTTTCATCGAGCTGCAATTATATAGATATTTGAGTTTCAAAAATCTGTAATATATTATTTTAAACTTATTCTAAAATATATTTTTTCAGCCCGGGGAGGAGGAGAGCTGAAAATACCTCCGAAATATCTGAAAAATAGAATTTTTCAAAAAATATTTAATAATGCCAAAAAATATTTTTTTATTTATTCCTGAAATTAGGTATTTTTCTATAACAAATTCAATTGTAATCCACTCAATAATTGTGAAATATTGGTCCTACAGAAGTTAGCGATTTTACAAAAAGTCTTTTTATTTAAACCTAACAATTGAAACTTATTTTCTTTATTTTGGCTTTTGTCTACACTAGAATAAATAATTTCTTAACGTATCTTTACAATAACTCATTAAAATAAAACTTACATTAGCTTAAAAATGAAATATAGTTTTTTCCACCTAAAAAAAAAACAGAAGAATCTTATTAATAGCATTATAAGTTCTCTTGTGTGATTTGAAAGATAACGAATTTAAAATTTCTTTCAAATTATGCCTAAGATAAAAATTCATTTTTTTTTTACTCGTTTAATTTTTATTAACACAACTTGAAGAGTTAAGTATCATTCTAATGGTCCACCAGAGAGCTATTCAAAGCAGAGGGACCATCTTATCTCAAATGATCACATTTATTGTCGGCAATTAAGGTGTGTGAGGGTTAGTTAACCACTTATGTAGATCTATCTCTAACTTTCTTCTCCATGGACGGCTCGCCTTTTCCTAAAAGAATAGGGGAGTGGGAGGAGAGATCGATTTTGTTTTCGCAATTATATCAAGATATTATAGCGTGTAGCAAGTTAAATAGCCTCCTAAAGGGCGGAAGTCTTAAGAGGGAATCACCCCCGGACTCAATTCAGCCCCCATTCCCCCTTTGAACAACTTCAATCAAATCAAGTGATTTTCATTGTAATAACAATTTAATCTGTCTTTTGCTCTGAGGAACAAACACACTTGAATAGGCTTTATAAACACTTCGGAAAGACAAACGTCTTTCTTTGTCTTCTCTTTCATTAAATTTTTCATCTTTTTTCATCTTTATCGAATATAACATTTTACTTCAAAAATGTGTGGTTCGCTAACATCAATTAAATTAGCTTTTGAATTAAATTTTTTATTTATTATTTAAGTTCAATCCCATTTTGTGAGTGGATGGCGACCAAGAGTTACCTGAGCTAAGAATGGCATTTCTTCTCTTCTATCTATCCTTATATTTCTCCTTCAAGTGTCTGCGGTTGGTGGACAGTGTGCTGATGCCAAAAATAAAAAAGAAAGGGCAGATTGGATCTTTAAATTCAAAGTCAAATGGACTGATATATAGATCTAAAGGATGAGAGCAAATAATTATTTTTTATTGTCTATTGAAGCCTTTTATAAAAGTACCGACTCTATCTCGTTTATCATGGCTTGGACAGCTCTCATAGGTTTTTTCTATAAAAAAAAGTTTCAATTTCTCTTAGTGATGATGCGATATGAAACAAAAATTTTTAATTGAGTATAAATTTGTTTGATGTCCAAACTTTATACCTATAAAATTACCTCTTAACGCTAAAAGAGCTTCTTTGTAAGCTATTAGCGTTAACGAAACGTTAAAATTTTTACAAGTTTAAACATCTGTCAAAAGGAGCAAGCCGTCTCAGATGGACAGACAAGCTTTGAGAAATTCCAATAGAGATGTATCCTAAATGCCATTCGCCTTGGAGACCCTCTTCAGTTATCGCCCGCAGCTCTTAAGCTCTACAGAGCTATTTCAATAATGTTTGACATCCTTCAGACATTAGCAAGTTGATGTCGACAACAAGTCTGGTATTTAATAGCGAAATTAATAAGTTGGAGTGAGTTTCTCTATCAAATTTAATATAAAGGAGAATCTTAAAAAAAAAAAAATTATCTTAAAATATTCAAAATAAGTAATAGTAAATTTAATTTAATTAAAGGAATAGTACAAAAATGTCAATTACATAAAAAATTTTCATTTGCAACTTTCTATATGAGGGTCTGGTTGAAAGTTAGAAATTCAATAAAATATATATATAAATAATTAATATAAATAAAATATCAAATTTGAGAGATGAATTTCCAGGAATATTAAAAATATACAGTCTAAAAAAATATACAATTCGAATAAGTTATAGAACTATAGTTTAAATAATAAAATAATGTTTGATTTCTTCCTAAATTAACTATTTGGGTAGTTCATAGAATTTTTTTTTTTTATGATTAACTTTTAACCATACAAAGAGAGAAAGGTAACTCATAAGAAAATTTCCCCGTATTAAATTATGAAGATATAAGAAATGGAGGTTGTAATTTTATCTTTATATTGATAGAACTCGGTCAAACGCACTTAATTCTAAATCAACGAATATTATATTTTTTCTATGGGGAGTAGTTGCACCAAAAGAGATAGTACCTAAGGGTCATCTCTCCTTTTTAGAATAATGTGCGAATGCCCAAAAACATTATGTACAATCTGAACAAAAAGTTTGTATTCAACTGAAAATTTGAAAATAACTACTATAAGATAAGAACTGAGAATATCATTAAATCCCTTATCTTTGTATTTGTTTTATTTATTTTGTGTTATAAAATTTGTAGATTTGTATTTGTGTTTAAATGGACCTAATCACCGAGAACTTGTGCCTCAGCAGTCCGTAAATAAGTTTATTTAAACTAAATTTTTTTCAGATTCACTCATCATAAGTTCTTTTTTACTTGAATTTGTCTAATTTGAATGATCTTTGATGCTTGCAATTCATGGTTCAATTTTATTTTTAGTAAAAAAAAATTATATCAATGTGTTTAATTATGTTACAGAGTGCAATTTGTATATGGATTATATACTTAAATTTGTAAATTGAGGAAATTTATAAATGGAAGAGATGCTAGAATCACAAAATTTATTGCTTATTTATTGTAATGAATATCCGGATAAAAACAGACCTGGACAATCTATATTTAAAGTATGATTTAAGATGCATTTCACTGTAGAATAAAAATGCATTTAAATTCTATTGTTTTATTTAAGAAATTCCATAAATAGAAGGTATAGGAGGACTAATCAATAAATTATAAAGAAATTTGTGGTTTAACTTGTTAAATGTTCTGACATGCTTAATAAAATTTTCAGGGAAAATCATTTTAATTTTTAAGATTTCCTCTAATGTTCATCAACTTTGGTATCTTTTACAATCTAGAAATTATTATTTAATATTGATTAATATTTGAAAAGCGGATACCACTCTCTTTTATTTGTTATCCATGTACGTTCTCTGTATTAAA
This sequence comes from Anisolabis maritima, assembly GCA_010014785.2. Lineage (NCBI taxonomy): Eukaryota > Metazoa > Arthropoda > Insecta > Dermaptera > Anisolabididae > Anisolabis > Anisolabis maritima. Next base: position 16,292 of record JAAAKE020108830.1, read on the forward strand.
AAGTTAAAAAGATTAATTACTAATTAGATATCATCTCATTCGATATAAAATATTTACTGGAATGAGATGAAATTACAGTTGTAAAAATTTATAATTAAATAATTTTTTGGAATTTAATAATAATTAAGAATATTTTTACTTTTATTTTTTGATCTCCCATGTAATTTTAGTTAGTTTTACCAATGAAAGAATATACAATAAATTTATATATTTTTTTATTTTTGCTAACTTTTATAGATGACATTTGTTATAAAAACTTTTTGTTCATGATTATGATTTTGCGAATATGTACATAGACCTGAGAACTCTGTCATTAGGTTCCCATTGGCAAAGTATAGGCGTAAACGTTTCACTTTACTTAAAGTTCAAGTTGTTAAACAAATAAAGCTGAAGAAATATTTTGATTTCTGCCTTACTACTATTTGGAAAATAGCAAATATTTGTTATTAATATTATTTTACTATTTGATTGTTATTAATTTTTCTATATTTTTACTATATATATATTTGCTATTGTGTTTTTTTATAACGTTATATTAACAAAGATTATTGATATTTTTTTGTAAAATTTAAAAATCCTATCGAGTGTTTAGGGAAAAGAATAAATAAAATAAAAAAAATAAAAGTATATTTAAAAAAAATTTACTGAAATTTAAGAAAATGTCTATATTAAATCATTTTGCCCCCCCCCCCCCCCCCACCCCCCTCCCAGAGGGCAGACAAATATAACACCCCAAACAAATAAAAATAAAAAACAAAAAGAAAGGGGGGGG
>JAAAKE020108841.1:0-17060 GCA_010014785.2 Anisolabis maritima
TTACAGACCGAATAGTTTGCCCACTGGTTAGAAAAATTAAATGATTTAATTTATTTAAAATATTTTTTTTTTTTTTGAGAAACAGGGGCGCCGATGGCTTGTGACGAATGACCCCTTTGTCACTATTTCGGCACGTCACTATTCCCCTGCTTTCTTTGATATGCACCTGATGATGTGTTTTTTGTTGTGATTTTCATACAATTTTTTGGGGTCTATGAGACAGTGGTGGGAAGGAGGGCTATTATCAAAGCAGCCACTAAGACATGCCATCCATATAGAGAGATATTGTCAGAAAAAGGAACCCGAACTGTTTTAGGATTCCTTAAGCCGAAGTTTCACAGTTAAGTCAAACTTGGCCCCCTGGTTTAAACATTTTCCACATTTATCAAGACAAGAAATTATAATGTTCAATAGTCTTAGAATTAATCACACCCTCTGCAATTATCACCGTTAGATTTTCTTTAGCCGAGTCTCCAAATTAGAACTGTTCACTAGGTATAACAAGGCCCGAACATATATCTCTCTTGTCTATTATACAAAACCTCTGAACGAGCAATCTTATTATAAAAAGTTGAGCCGAAAATTTGGAGATCCCCTGCCATAAAGAATATATTAAAACATCCCGATCAACAAATAATAAAGCTCATTTAAAAATTCATTTTAAAAAATGGCATAATATTTTTGGAAATATTTTTATTATTTTATATATGTACATCTTAGATCCTTAATATTTTATATATGTATAATTTATATTCTTATTATTTTTAATACGTACATCTTATATTTTTATTGTTTTATATGTATATACCTATTATTCTTTTAATTACTATCAATTTTAATATATATTTTTAAAATTCCAAAGGCATGACCACGCAGTCAAACAAAAAAAGTCAAATTTGGGCTAGTTTATTTTTATATTGGAAAATTAATGGAAATGATAAATAAAAGTTAAATTATACTTATGTCAATCGGTTGGCAAATAAAAATTCGGAATATTAAATAAATTTAAAAAAAATATACAAATATAAATAAAAAATTGTTAGAAAAGCTAGAATCAAGAACGGATGGAAGAGAAGGGTGACAAGACAGGTGCCCAGGAGAGGAAGTTTTTATACAAAAAGAAATGATTAAGTGTCGTGTCCCTTAGCTCAGAGGAAGAGGTCTCGCTTCACGTACCAAAGGTCAGTGGCGACAAAAATTTATTTCTATTCTATTAATGACTATGGCTATTAATTAATATAAATAAAAATGGACGGAGGCTAAATGGCCTCCGAGAAGGACTTAAAAAAAATGGTTAAATGAAAAATTCTACCGGCAAAAAACTAAAAGTGGTTCAAATATGTTGAGATGCGAAAATTTATTTAGGACAGCCCTGTTCTCGGACAAATAAAAATGTGTAATTTTTTATATAGGTAATTTTTTGGGGTTGATGAAATTTAGTGAGCCCAAACATTACACTTACCTGAGTTCTTTCCTCTAGAGGCTATCCTAAAATATTCGATTTGTAAAAAGATTATCCTCAGATTAGAATAGTGGTAGTCAAAAATGCCCTCTTATTACTCTATGATCTCAAGAATAGTGAGTGACATAATGGTGAATTTAAGGGGGGTATAGGACACCATCGTGGGGTCAAATTTAGCTCTAAAAAAAGAAGGAAAAACAAAATTTTGAGAGCACACCCAGAGGGTACTCAAGAAGGTGGGTTTAAGTTAGAGAAAAAAAGAGCAGCGTCTCAAAACATGTGGATGCTTAAACGCTAAGACGGTCTCTAGAGTTAAAAAAAAGGAATTAAAAGAAAATATAGAGAAAAATTAATTTACGAAGGTGAGGAAAACAAAACTTCGGGCCAATTTTTTTCGATTTATATTCTTAAAACATTTCAAAAATTAACATTTTTTAGATAGCATTCAAACTATATATTTTTAACATTCAAATAAATTTATCGAGCTTTTAAAATTTTAGAGTGATAAAATAACAATGTTTTTTAAACATAAATAAAATTTTAAAAAGTTTTATATTTACAGAATATAAAGATCCATTTAGTCATTTTTTATCAAACACTCCCAAGCGAATGTTTCATCTTTACAAATATAAGATTGAATTCGCCTCGCTTTTTCTATTGATTCTTCAATTCTAAAAAAGAATAAAAATATAATTTTATATTTTTAATAATATATATAAATAAATTAATATTATTATACTTATGGCGATATTCTTTGTTTTGTGTGATGATATTAGTGCTGTTAAAATTTTCTGAATGCATAAGATTTGGAGAAATTTTTAAGCTCAACAAAGTTTTATTATTATTATTTTGAAGTATATTTGGAGAAAGGGATCGAAATGGTTTCTCTGAATTTGGCTTGGATTGCGAAATTGGAGTATCAGAATATCTTCTTGTTGAATTTGCATTTACTTCAAGAGTATTTTGATTCAAAGAGGTTTTAGAAGTTTTCTAAAAAAAAAAAAATATTTTTAGACTGAGTTGAAAGCTATCCTATTGTAGAGTGAATATAAAATGATAATATATTTAAAAAAATAAAACAAGTGTTGCGATTAGGCAGTCTTTTTTTTACCTTTCCCAAAATATATAAATATTAAATCAATCAAATTATATTCACTCTACAATATATATATATATATATATATATATATATATATATAAAACAAAATGAAACACAAATACAAACATTTTGTGTAAACTCAATTTAATGTTTTTTTAAATCAGGGGAAAAAAAAAATCAAACAAAGTTCGACCGGATTTTGAGAAAATCGAAAAAATCTAAAAAAGTACCTCAGTGAAGTACTATTACTTGATGACTGAATTTATCAAAAATCCTACTATCGAATGCAACCTAGGTACTTAACTTAAATATAAAATTTGAGCTTCGAATATTTTTTCTCGAGATATTTTGATCATTCACACAGAGACATCATTTTGTGAGACCCATTTTTTTAGTCATAGAACCTCGAAAAAGCTTATTTTATTATTATTTGGCAATAATTCTCCTATACTATAACTTTATTACATATATATGTAGGTGTAAGTAAAAAAGATTACCACCAGATTCCATATTTGATTTTGCCTTTCTAATTGGGCGTTCTTTATATGTGATTTGAATTCTTTTATATGATCAACAGCTGTGAATATTGGAATTGATATCTTCTCAATATCATTTTGAATATGTATTAATTTTCTAAAAAATAAAAATAAATTATAATATTATATAAATTGGAAAATACCTGTCAAGTACCTACTGAAGTTGAGAAGCAAAAGATTCATCATGAAGAAGTTGATCTCTATGTTTGAAACAATTATATATAATATGCGCCATTTCAGTGCTGTTCCTTTTTAATGATTTATTATCTTTAAATATTAATTTTAATTTTTCTAAAAGTTGGAGTCCTTTTTCATAAAATCCGCGTAAGATATCCTGATCTTTCATCATAATATAAGGACTTTTATGTAAATCCATTATTTTTAAAGCCACTGAATCGCATTTTTGTTTTAATTTTGCTAATAAATCCTTTAATACTTTAATATTGTTCGTCTCTTGTGTGACTTTTTTACTCCAGGTATTAAATATCTCTTGATTAGCTAAAAAAAAGTTTATATCATAAAATTTATTTAAAAGCTTGTTTTATCACGTAAAAAACATTTTTTACCTTGAGAAAACAATTTTATTAATTTATTATTTACCCTACTTCCTCTCCTTTCACATATTTCTTAATATAATATTTATAATACAATTATCCATGCATATTTACAACAAACAAAAAGAAATTAAATGGATTGAAAAATTAACGAGTTTAACGTTGGTGGAAATGTTAATAATTCTTCTTATCCAAACTCCTAAGTTGGATGAATTCAATTTGATTCTAAATTTTTTCCAAATCATGAATGAACATGTGTCAATTTTTCTTTTTTTTATGAGCCTAAATTCTTTTAGGGTGTTGGAAAAATGAGATAAGTGCATATAGATTGTTTTATAATCGAACCAAATCAAGATGAATCCTCAACTTGAGTCAAGCGTCGAGGACAGGAGACCATGCTTGATATATACAACGCACATGGACTAAAGTGAGGCTCGGCCAAACCAAATAGCGCAAAAATAAAATTAAATTTAAAAACCAATAAAACGAAATAAGAAAAAGGAAGAGTAAACCAATCTGTGCGGTTATGTTGTCTGCTGAAATATAAAGTGCTTTATAAATGTTATGTATTGGATTATTGGCGTTAATTTCCAAGATGCTCTTAATTTATACCATGATTATGAAATTATTTAAACGACGATGAAGTTGAGTAGCTGTATATATTTTGAAGGAAATATAGGAGTCTAAACCATCATATTAAATATTTAAATGTTTGAAAATGAAGTGAGAAAATTAATATTAATATATAAAATAAATAAATGTTTTTCTAAAAAAAAAATATACTAGCCGACAGCCCTATATTTTCATCCAAAATTATTTGGAGTTGAACACTTATGATTATTAATTTTGTAATTTTTGTTTTATTAATTGAATAGGGGCAGTTATCTAAAAGTTATATACAGGTGGCCAAATTTCCTGCCATGTTCCTGGACGGGGCCGAAATAGCCCCACTAAGATCTTGATGTCTCTACAGTTATGGTTAGACAACTACCCATGAAAAGTCTTTAACCAATCATAAAAAAAGCTTGTGTTAGATTGGGTAAAGCGAGCAAAGGTTCTTCAAGGTTCTTCTTGTTATATATAAGAATTTATTATTATTTTCGTACATAAATGGATATTTGAAATGAAATAAGAAATATCATTCTTACCGATATTAAATTTTACAGCTTGTTCTTGATCGAATTTTTCAGAATCTTGATAAAATTTCAACACCTCATCCAATTGTTCGATATTTGTGTTAAGATTTACCCAATTCATTTGGAGAGTTGAATTTTTCTTAAAAATATTAAGCCTAAAAAGAAAAAAATATGAAAAATAATTATAATAAAAAATATTATTAATCTTGAGATTACCTTTTTGCTTGGTGCCCCAAAAGAAATGTTCTATATAACTCCATTTCTTGTTTTAAATAATAAACTGATTGTGCCCAAATTCTTTTTAGATGATATTGTGGTAACATCATTTTAGGATCTTCCATCATTTTAGTAACAAGTAAAGGTATCTTTGGTGGTACTTTGGGCATAACCAATGAAAATTTATCGAAGACAAATAAATGTAAATCTCCTAACTAAAAAAGAAAGAAAAGAAAAGGAGAATAAATACCGAATAAAGAGAGATTTTTTTTTAATTAATACCTTCAAATGTTGAAAAGATTGTAAAACAGGAATTTCAATATCTAAAGAAATTCCATCAGGTTTTAAGAGTTCTTGATGAGCAATTTTCAAATTTGTATCTCTTTCAATCCACTTTTGAAGGGTAGAAATCTGAGTTGATTCATCAATTTCATAACTCAAAAAAACATATGATGTCATTGAAAATATTGAAATGATCTAAAATTAAATCATATGGTATCATTTAAATTTACAGTCAGCTTGTAATAATTTTAGTGAATCGGAATATATATATTAAATCATCATATATAAAGATGGGCGAACTCCTGGGATGGACTGCATGGATTGAATTATTTGAAATGATCTTGGGCTCTCCTGCCCGCATCTTATATATTTTTGTATTAACATTAAAATCAGTTAGAACCGTACGGAGGGGGTGAAATCTTGGGAAATGTGTCCACTCCACATATCATGAAGTTATCAATAGTATCCTTTTATAATTTTATTTGGAACCCATTTATAATTCAAATTCATAGGGAGTAGCCTGCATGGAATCCGGACATGAAGTCAAATGAATACTTTTGAAAAACCCATTATTAGAATAAAGAAATTAATGAAAACATAGATAAAATAAAGTCCAATTTCTTCCATCTTAAGAATATTTTCCAAGTTTGGAAAAAAAAATAAGTTCCTCCTTAATCCGGTCGCTTCGGAAACTTCGCTGAGTTTGATCGGTGCCTTTCTCTTCTCATATAGGCATCGGACCAAGAAAATCAGGGAAACAGACAAAGTATTTATTTTAATGGGGGCCTTCATATTTCTTTCTTTAAAGTTTCAGAGTGAGGATATTGGGATGTCACAAACAGAAAATAGACTATAAATGTGTATAAAATTCATTATTAATTTATATTTGTTGTTGGTTCAGAAAAAATGCATTCAAACTTAAAGATTAGTGGTAATTATCCGTAAGTGTATTTATTTATAAATACCTTTTTTGATAAAATTTCATCAATTTTATCAAATACTATTATTTTGTTTGTTTCAATATCCCGTCCTCTTTTGACTGGATCCCATTCAAGAATATTTTTAAACCAATTTTCAAGATGGTATTTAAGAGTCCTAAGAAATAATAATTATTTAAAATAAAAAACATAATATTTTTTTATATTTCTTACGGTGATATAAAATTTTCTTCAAAAATTTCTTGTTGATAAATAATTTTATCATCTAAAGCCTGGTAAACACAAATATCATCAGATGTTTTGATTCTGACATGTGACATCCTGAAAATGAATTTATTTTTATTAAAACATATTTTAAAATAAATAAGTTAGTTAAAATAATAAATTGGTATACTAACCAAAGTGCAGTGTCCAAATGGGGTAAAAATGGACGATTACCAGTGATGATTTCGAAAGAGACTAGGCCTAAGCTCCAATAATCAACACATGAAGTATAACTAAAAATTAATTATTTTGTTAAAAATCAATTAATTAATAAGAATTCACTTTAAGACAGTGAAATTAGTAAATTTTCTAATGGGAATTAGTGAATAATATTTTAGAACAAAGTGGTTGGGGGAGAAAGGGCCAAAAAACGGAAATACCATTGTTAAAGAATATCAAGCAAGAGTAGGACTTCAAGAACTCTGCATTCAGAAATAATTCAGAGAAAAGCCTTAACTTAAAGCGATTTCTCTAGACTTTTATATGGAATTTTTTGTATTAAAATTTTTCTTTACTGTTAAATTAGGATAATTAAGCAAGATTTTTGAATTAGCCATTTAAGGAAATTTTATAAATATAAAGTAAAAATTATCTACATATAAATTGGAAGTGGTCTCCCCTCGACTTTCTCGTATATACATATATATACCCACGGCTTTTAGAATAACGTTTCAGGTCCACTTTCGGCAACAGGATTTTTAATAATAAATAAATTTTAATAGTGGTCTCTGAAATTGATATAATGTATCTATTCAACATTTTACACGAGTAAGTAAAATCATATTTGAATTATCATGATTCTTAGAAAAACGTTTCAGGTTGTAAAGTGGACCAAATTTGAATAGTGATCTCTGATTTTGATATATATAATATGTACACATTTGACTAGTATCCGTTGAATAACATTCGAGTTATCAAGATTTTTAGAAAAACGCTTCACCACTTCCGTTTGAGGGAAATACCCCAAAAGTTGATAGAGATCTATGATTTTGCTGTATGTAAAATATGGTTGACCTACATTAAAGAGTGCTCGAGTTATCGTGTTAGTAAACATATACCCACAGATACACATAATTCGAAAAATGGTATTTTCGGACTCAGGGAGAATAATCAAAATTTCGAGATGGAATTTTGGGACGATTACAATACGTTCCTTATACTACGGATACGTACGGTTAATGTAAAAAGCATTATAAAATTCCCCTTGAGTTTAGATTTTTCTGTTTCTGTGACATTTTCTTGTCAATTAAGTGGATATCATGCTAAATACTGTCGGTCCCGGTCGAAGAGTTCTACCTCTAGTGAGCTAAAGGCTTCAATACCACAAGCAAAAAATCCAATTTTTGAAATCACTTTCAAATGTCAAAGGTCAAATATGAATACTATGTATTTCACTTGGGCATCAAAATAGTTTGAAAACGTATTTGAATGATTTACTTTGAAGCCCAATGCGAAAGGACTTCTCCAATCTTAATTTCCTATATTATTTTATTAATTATTACAAATAACAACTTAAGACTTTTAAGAAAACTATTTCTCCCCAAAGCCAAAATCTCCTACTTCATATATAATTATACTCACCTTTTTCCTAGAAAAAGTTCTGGAGCCAAATACTGAAGTGTTCCAACAAATGAATTACAAATACTGCTTGCATCCAATTCTTTGGCATAACCGAGATCAATTAATTTATATATAATCTATAAAAAAAATATGACTTTTAAAAATAAATTAATATAGAGAAAAACAGTTGATAATTACCCTGTTATCTGTTTGTTTTAAAACAATATTCTCAGGTTTTAAATCCCTATGAGTTATTTTCATTGAGTGTAAATATTGAATGGCACTTTTAATATCAAAAATGAAATCTCTAACATCGCATTCTTTTAACCCGCAGGAATTTTCGGGTTTATTTATTACCTAAAAAAAAAAAAAAAGAATTAGTATAAATCATATAACATTACTATAATATGGTTTCGTTCTATCATTGTTCGTGAAGTAAAGAAAATAGCCCTAAAACACATGATATTCCACAATTATTAAATACTAAAACTTATTTAAAAAACTACATTTAATCATTGAATACATGCAGATATATTTTCTACTGAAAGTAGAATAATTTAATAGAGAACACTAAAGAATTTAGTTAATACTACAAAATTTTTTAAAAGTCTCAAGGGAGGGGCAGGGATTAGAACAAGATTAAGACAAAAAAGCCTTCAGGAATGATGAGTTATTGAGTTCCTGAAAACGCCAATATATAATAATAATAATGAATAAAATATGGGTAAAATGACATATTTAGACAAGTATGACCCTATTTGTTTAGTCGTTTTCCATTAAGAAAACTTTTTTATTCATGGGTCCCTGTATTCTTAAAATATAATAAAAAAATTTACATGTCGCATATCTCCTTTAGCGCAAAATTCCATGCAGAGAATTGGGAGTTCCGATTTGAGTTGTTTAAGAGGTTCTGGTAAATTCAAAGACGCGACGATATTTGGATGAGCAAGACGTCCCATCATTTCAACCTCTTTGGACCAGCGGGTTTTATATATTGGAGTTAGCAAATTATCAATGCCGGGGCGGCATTTTTTAATAGCTAAAACAAATCAATAAAAGATATTGGAAAGAAATGTGCTTTATACAATAAATATAGTTTTTAAATCAGAGGATTTAAAAATTAAGAGAGGTCTTTTAATCTTAAACTCCTCTCTGGGAAGTTAAGTTTCTCAAAAGAGAAAATAGAAATTGGCCTGCTAGAATAAATATACAGAAGATGACAAATAAATTAACTAGATAATGATAGATGGTTGAGTATGTGTCTGTTAACAAAATAACTTAAATTAAAACTCAAAAAAAAGGATCACGATTTTAATGATTAAACAAAAGCTACTAATCGCTAAGAAGATTTTTTTAAATGTCTAATGATCTATGACTTAATTTTTTAATGACAAATAGTATACTTATGAATAATTTTACTAAGGATCAAGTATTTTTGTTTCAAGTATATAAAATATATAACATATGTTCGATTGATCTTAATTTTTTATAAAGAAGCAATTAGATTTTTTTTAGATAGGCTGCTTTATCATTGTTATCAAATATCTCAATGGTTATCTTGAGGAATCTTTAAAAATAATAATTCTTTTTGAATAAATAAAAAATTATAATAGTTACCGATCATGTGTCCAGTGTCTTTATTTTTCCATAATGAAACAATTCCAAATCCTCCTGTGCCTAGAATTTTCTCTTGCACCCAAGAGCCTAAAATTTTTGGATCCTCAAGAGCCATTTATTCTATTTTTTCACAATGATATTCACTATTTAATTAATATAGTTATTAATAATTTTCTTACATATTTAAAAATTAGTAAAAATGAAAATTATTTAAAAGACAAAATGCTAAGTTCTATTTTTGACATTTCTATATTCATTCACAAATTTTATACACAAAGTAAATGAAATTTGCTGTAAGATTTATTTATATCCTAGTGTTTTTATTTTTATCTTTTAGTTATTTTTGTTTGTCAAGATACAAAAATAGTTCCAATTTTTGCCATCAGAATTCACTTTTGTCTATAAACATTTTATCATTTAATTCAAATATTGAAATTTCGACTGTCATATACATACATATAAATATATATATAAAATCATTCATAAATAACTAGGAAATTAAAAAAAAATGAAAAGATCACGAGAAAATAAGAATAGACAAGAAAAATCAATTTCTTATATTTTCACATTGGCATTAGGAAAATCAAAGTCTCAAGAACAACTTTCAAAAAACTTATTGGAAATCTTTTCTCAGGTAATATTTATTTATAATAATAATTGGATATTGGGAGTTAAAAAAATGAAATAAAAAAGTAACAAGACAAAAATTCCTAAGATATTCCTTACATTTTATGTCATATATGAAACATTTTTGGCGCACAATGTTCTTATCAACTAATCTGCAAATTTACTTTATGTTTTATTAACGTTATTGATCTTGTAATTATAATTCACATTTTTTCCATTTAATAAAAAATTTTGATGTATTAACTTAAGCTAGGATTGAGAGAGACTCCGTACCACATAATTTTGTTTCTCCTTCAGAAATCATGACATTTAAAAAATTTTGATATTTTTTGTTTATTAAATAAATTAAATACCTACTGTCTAGTTCGGATGTCAGGAAATGTATGGATAAGAAAACCAGCCTATATTTCTCTCTAGCTCATCTCTTAATGCAAATATTTCGGACCTCATACGAGGGTTTATTACCAGTGCCAATATGAGTTATAGATGATGAATACATAAGCACTTAGAACTGTAGACAGGTTTCTCATCTGTATATCAAAAGCTCCCCAATCCTAATACATAATTAAAATAATTTTTAGAATAATTCCGGCAATCATAATTTTTTGACTGTTTCACGTCTTAAGTAATGATAACTTTTTATTTCAGAAAGAACTTGACGAATTTCGAGACGAGTTTTTAAATTGTGTTCAGCATGTATTGATTGCAGATGTACCTGATAATATTGTAAACCATATGCTCGAGTTTATTTCTTTTTTTTCTTTCAAAGTCAATCAATATGAAATACAAAATAGAAGTAAACAACAAGAAGAGGATAACGTAGAGGAGCCATTTATTGGAGATTTTTTAAGACTTCTTTTTAAATATTTTTCCGAGGTAATTAATCTATGATTTTATTTTTTGTTGAGTAACTTATACCTATATAATAAATGGAGCTGGCAAAATGAGAGGGCAGCCAAAATTGAAATAAAATAAGAATTTTGCTGTTTTTATATTCTTATATTATTAAGAATTATCGATAAGGAAGTCAGCTGAAACTTGTCAATAATTCATAAATAATTAAATAAATATAAATTTAAGATCTTATTTTATTTCATTTTTGTCTGCCTGCATCTCTTACTTACAAATATCGATAGTTTAAATTATTTTCTCAAAAATTCATATAATTGAAGGGAATAAGGGACCATCACAATTCATACTGGGTGTAAAATTCACCCACTGACAAAAATTATGCATATGTAGAGGTAAAAATGCGTCGTTATTACTGAATGATCCTAAGAAAGTTACTCCTTCCGATATAACTTATCTACAATTATAAGAAAACAAAAATAGTATACAATTTTTAAATAAATCATAGCCAAATAATATATTTATAACCAAAATAATATAACTTCACAATAAATAAATTGAATAAAAATCAATCTAATTGTTTACAGATACAATTTGCTAAGTTGGTCTCAACTCGATGGAGAATTTGTTACATAATAGGACACATTATCAGTCAATTTCAAGATGAGGATTATATTGATACCGAAGTATCCGAAATGCTTACATATCTGCTTCTCAAAAAACTTCAGGTTTTGTTCTATTTTTCATGAATTTTTCAGTAATATGATGCAAAAATAAATTAAATACTAATTGCCATTGAGTAAAAAATAAAATAGCTAGTTTTTTGTCTAGGAAGTAGTCTTCCATTTTTGCTATCCCTTCCTTCGAACAATATAATCTACTATGTAATAGGTTTTAGTCCCACCTAAATCTATATCGAGACATATCTTGTCTATTTTTTGGAGATTTTTTCATATACTTCCCACTACCCCCCACCCCCACCCCCTACAAACACACAGTCTTGAATATTCATATTTCCTTGTACACTAGTCAATTTGTGTTCTTGGTTCGCTTCCTCTCACTCTTTATTTATTTTTCCGACCAAATCCTTCATTTTATTTTTTAATATTATATAATTTCTTCAGTTACCAATATACCCTTTATTTTTTATATAGGATAAAAAGCCATCCATTCGAATTGAAGCTGCAAAATCTCTACAAAGGTTCCAAGATCCCGCCAATGATAATTGTCGTGTATTGAAAGGTAAATTTTTTCACATTTTAGAAATAAATAATAATTTTCCTTATTCTAAAAATTTTATAATTTTTTAGCTTATATTTTTCATTTGACCTCTGACCCTTCTGAAGAAATGCGTAAATCAATTTTAAAAATGATTGCTAAATGTCAAAAAACTTTACCATTTATATTAGACCGAATGAAGGATAGCAAAGCATCTGTGAGGAAAATGGCTTTTCTTATATTGGCTAAAATAAATATTCGCTCATTTTCTATAAAGCAACGAGTCAATATATTGAACAATTGCCTCAATGATTCAGATGGTAGTATATATATTTTAGTTTATTCTTTATTCGAGAAAGTATCTAATTAAAACCAAACTGAAATTTTAATATTTTTATTACAACATTATTTTTAAAAATTCCCATTTTTACAGATAGTTTTAACTATTTTTTTAATTTTTACCAGCAAATCAGGATATCTTTTTTATTGTCTTATTGTATAATGAAGGAGAAACGCTTTATGAGCACAAAAAGTACTGATCTATTGTTCATCGCCGCATATCCTTAGCCAGTATTTATGGTAGGATCCCTGGGAGAACACACAAGATGATCAATAATGATGATGGTCGGTAGTTTTTGACTATATTCATACACTGCTTCATTCTAATAGTATAAGACAATAAAAAACTTCCCATTCATTGGTTAAAAATTAAAAGAAAAATGTGTAAAAATGGAAAAGAAAGTTTTTTGTAAAATAATGTTGCAATAAAAAATAAAGTTTAGTTTTAATTCAACTATTATTTATGATTCATCTAATTGCTTAAAAGCCTCTAATGCCTCGAAAATACTTCACTTCACATATAAGTTAAAATAAAAAGAGAGAAAATCACTTCATACCGATCATCGATCATATATTGTTGGGAAAAAAGTCATTATAGATATTATATCTCATTTGACTCTCCATGGTCTAGCACAACGGTGTACACCAAAGAATATTCTGAGCCAATTCGGACCCCAGGACCAGAATTAAAATTTTGGAGATTCATGTTTCCATACCTCTCAATATCGTCACAAGGAACGGCAAAGTTTGTAGGGCTGTCCTTAAATGCAGTGAGGGTTTCTCATAAAATCTGAAATTAAAGTAATTTAAATTTCTCAATTATTTAACTTAATGCTATGTACAATATATAAATAATTATATCTTTTTTGGGGATTTGTTGTAAATATTTGATTGAAATGATGGAGTATGAAGTTCCGGAGAGCAAGCAAGATAAAATCCGGAGAGCCAAGCAAAATAAAACAAAAATTTTTTATTTTGTTGTCATCGTTTCGAACGATTGTTACACTCATCTTCAAGACTAACAAGCTTGTCAAGTATATACAAACATTCTGATCGATTGAATAATGATACCAATGGATTCCATCACCCATCACACGTACAAATAAATTGTTTGCTTGTATACACATACGATCAAAGGAAACAAGTAATTAATGAAATTATTCAAGACGTAATATCTGAATATACATAATAATTTTTTTAGTCCTGAAGATGAGTGTAACAGTCTCGAAACGTTAGCAACGAAATAAAAATTTTTTCCTTTAATCACCTGAATGCACTCCGTGACTCCCGTCTCCATTAATCCAATTAGGTAATTATAATAATAACAAATAAAAAAATAAATAAGAATTATAAATATAGAAATTCAACAAGTGCGGGTTGTAAATTGTTATTTAGGTGTCACATGTAATTAGAGACGCGATTCAAAGAAGTCTGAAGACGAGGTCTTTTTCCTACAATCGCATAAAATTCGCCTTAACATGAGAAAAAAATATTTATTTTTTTTTCAAGTAGGGATACGACGTTTCTCTTAGTTACGCCATCATAATCCCATGTTTACTGAAAATTGATTTTTAGATGATATTAAGAAAATATGTTCAGAAATCTTTTTCGTCAATTGGCTCTCTTTATGTAATAACAATTTTATAAACTTCTTGAAAAAATTTGATATTGAACAATATAAAGATATAGTGGAATTGATAATGACTTCACTTCTAAAGTAAGTTTTTTGTTTTATATTTAGGAAATATTTATTTTAAATTCGTTTTTATTTATTTGCTATTTAGCAATCGACCTGAGAAAGAGTTTTTAGATCAGTTTCTGGAAATAAGTGAAGATGGATTAATTTCACCAAATCATTTAGATTGTGAATCTGCGTTTTTTTGGAGAATGCTAGCAACTCATTTTCATGGAGAAAAAAATCCAAATTTGGAATCATTTTTACCAGAAATAACGCCATTAACACAATATATTTCTAAGTGCGTAATTGAGAATTTCAAAAATAATTGAATTATTATTATTATTATTATTATTATTGTAATCATTTGTAAAAAATTTTTTTTTAGTTGGTTTTTAAGAAAAAAATATGAAATATCCAATCCTGACACTCCATTAGGTTTTATTTTTGAACAATTAATTGAATTATCCCTTTTATTTGATTGTTCCGATGAAATGGGCCGGTAATTAAATATACGCGAGGTGATCAAATTTTACCTGATCTTAATTTTTTTATTACATTATTTTACAAGGAAATTTTCCATATACTTTTATTTTTTTGTTGATCCGAAGTTTTTTTTGCTCCTTAGAATGAAGAACGTGAGTGTTGCGGAAACTACCATGATCATCATCGTTCCTCATTACTAGCTCTGTTGTTTGTAATAATAATACCTAAGTCTTATTGGAGGTCATTTTGCCTGACTTGGGTTAACATACTTAAAGAGAGTCATTAAGGAGCAGCGGAGAACATGATTAGAAGGTCAATAGTTTGCTGATTAAAGACATGTTCTCCTTTCCTTCATTTTACAATACGGCAATAAAAAACCTCTGATCCATTGGCAAAAATTTATGAAAAAAAAAGAAAATGATTGTAAAATAATATATGAAAAATTAAAAGTTCATGGTCTAAATATTAAATTTGATCAACCCATGAATTTTACATTAAAATTAAATTTTAAAATTATATTAATTATATAATTTTTTTCTAGTCAATCATTGCGTCGAATTCTAGTTGAATTTCTTCAAGATGATAATTTACCAGAAAATTTAGTACATGTTTGTGTCAAAGGATTTTCTTTTGTAGAATTCGATACTAATGCTTTTATCACTGGTATTGCAGAGATTATTTCAGAAATTCAAAAACCTTTAGAGTCTGTAAGTAAATTTATATTTTCTATCTAATTTACTTATTAATCGAATTTTTTATCTTTAATTCAGAATTTTGTTAATTCACCAGTTGGAAAAGTAAATGATGAAGAGAATCTTATAGACAAAGAGGTAAGTAAAATCCTTGATAAAATTTGTGCACCGGGCCTTAATATGTAGGAAAATTTTAAAGACACCTGGTTTCTATTTAGAGGTGGCAAAATTTTAGGAAAGAGGATTTAACCAGAACTTTTATCTGAATGGTTGAGATTTTTATCAACTGTTGCATTCTTATGCCGCACTCAGCACAGCAGAAACCGAAAAGTCAGTTTGATTTATTAATTATATATTAAAAAATTAATATATAGGCTTGCCAACCTAGGTCTTTGCATTCGCTTTGATAAATAAAGACAAATGATGTTCAGTCAATCGAAAGTATTAAGTGATTTATTAATAAATTATGTTTTTTTTTTTTTTAGGTGAAAGAAGAACGCACAGATATTCCAACCCTCTGCAAAATAAGTACTATTATAATCTCACTTCTTGAGACTGTGCCTGTGAAGACCTCATCGCCATCACTAGACCAACTTATCAATAATTTCATAGAACGCCAATTTCTAGGAAATAAACATTTGTATTTATTAATTTGGAAAATTCGACTCCTACATTGTCTTTTTAATAAAGATCAGGCGAAAAATTTATTTATAGCATTTATGGAAGCTATATCCAGTGAAGAATTAGAAATATCTAAAAATTTCATTGAATGCGTTTTTGATTTGCTCTTATACCATGGGCCTGAAACTTTCGGGTACGTTCAAGGAAGTCTTGATAAAAATATAACAAACGGTGCTGAAAATGAAAAAGAAATGCAGAATCATCCTAGATATAATGATGAAGACGAGGATGAAGAGAAAAGCATAGAAAAGGACTCTCCAGATTCATCACAAATCACTTATATTGATGAGAATATTATTTCTCCTTTAAGAGATCTTTTAGGATGTGATGAAGAAGAAATTCGTTATATTGTTGTCGATGGATTTATGAAATTACATTGTAATTCGAGAATTAACTCACCAAGTATTCTCAAGCAAATCATCATAATTTCATTTAATCCAACTACTGAATCAATTTGGAAGGATAAAATTCATGCATTTTTAAAAGTATATGTAGAATTCACTTCTGATGGCCAAGCTACACTTCATGATACAATGATGCCTACAATTAAGACAATCGTCCAGGCTCCTCCCGAAAGCCCATTGGCTCTCATTGACATTGACGAGGTTTTCAATTTATTTATCAATTTAACTGATAATAAAATGAAAGATGGAGTGAATTTGCACAATAGTCTGATTTTGTTAATGATGAGTCATTTGATTCATACGAATAACACCTATTTGAAAACACATCTAATTCGAGCGATCAAAAGACTTAATTTAGACCTTGAAGAGGTTGAATCACGACGAGAATTCATGAAACTCTTGCAAAAAGGAATTGAAGAAGTTTA
>JAAAKE020108852.1:0-17053 GCA_010014785.2 Anisolabis maritima
GCCTCCTCTG
Organism: Anisolabis maritima; assembly: GCA_010014785.2. Lineage (NCBI taxonomy): Eukaryota > Metazoa > Arthropoda > Insecta > Dermaptera > Anisolabididae > Anisolabis > Anisolabis maritima. The sequence continues at coordinate 11 of JAAAKE020108852.1, forward strand.
CTGCTTTTCTTTCGGCCTCTAATCTTGCAGCCTCTTCTGCTGCTTTTCTTTCGGCTTCTAATCTTGCAGCCTCTTCAGCAGCTATTCTTTCAGCTTCTAATCTTGCTGCCTCCTCTGCTGCTTTCTTTTCGGCCTCTAATTTTATTCTTAATTCTTCTGCTAATTTTTCTGCTTGAATTCTTTCAGCTTCCTCTGCTGCCGCATGTAACTGTTGACTGAGTTGATGAGCTAACTGTTCTAATTCGGGTTCTCCACAGGCAATAATAGGTTTAAGTTTTTCCACATGTTCTAAACATTGAGGTGCTATATTTTTACAATATGGGTCTGCAGACATGCTTGCTAGCCATGTTTCCAATTCTTTCAATAATGATCTATATTCATTAGCCTTTTCTTGTTTTTCTTTTTGTTGTTTCATCACATCCTACATAAAAATAAATAATTTTAAAATTATTAGAAATATTATTTAGATATATGATAAATATATAAAGTAAATAAAAATGCAATTCTGTTCTATTTGATTTAATAATGTTACACATTTTATACTTACATATATCATTTGCAAACCTCGACCTGTTTCTTTTATTAAAATTTCAACACGTGCTCTATTATTTTTATGTGATTGGCATGTTGTATCAAAATCAGGATCATGAACGTCATCAGGAATCAGCTTTATTTTTTCTTCAATAGAAAAGCTTATTTCTAAGCATTTCTCTAATTCAGATGAAACCCCCTTGAAGGAAAAATTTATTTTAAATATATTTACTTTAAAGTTATCAGTGTGATTTTGTTTTAGATATTTTGCAAACAAAAAAAAAAGTGAGCCATTAACATATACTAAGACTTATAGACATTTTATCGATTATTTATTTTAATTCATGAACATACTCCTATTTCAGAAATCAAATCAAGAACCAACAGTATATCCGAAGATAGAGGGTACTACTTCCAAGTATAATAAAATTAATAATTAAAATGATTTTAAAAAATATTATCTTACTTCAATAGCATTGCGAACAGTGTCCAGACTTTCAGCTGGAAGGGCATTTAATTTTTGATCAAGTTCATTTAAGAAGATTTGTAATTCATTTTCATCAGAAGAGATTTCCTGTAAATTAAACATAAAATATAAGACAATGAAAATTAATTTGAAAATAATAAGCAGGCGCATGCCTAGTAATTTATAAAACCAATTTGTTAATACAGTATATTTGAATAAATAAGTTCCAAAGTTAACTTTATTAAAAAAAGTATATAAAGATAAATTAAAAACTTTAAATAAAGGAATAAACAAAAGCATGTTAGAAGAAAAAATCCCAAGAAAAAATAAGACGGTATTAAAAAAAGTTCCAAATATATTCAAAATGTATAAATGTTAGAAAATAAAGAGATTTAAGTTTTGTCATTTCATAATATTAGATGAAAAATAAGAATTATAAGGAATGTTGATTATTTTATATACTTTTTGGATTTTTTACTTTTAATATATCGATTTTAAAAAACAAAAATGACAAATCTTTTACTTTATCTATTAGTTCAAGAGGAATAATTTGATATAAAAAATTTCATTAATTAAAATATAATTTGTAAATTAATCATAAAAATGCAAAAGTCGTAGAATAATGTTAGTTATACGAAACATATTTTAAATAACTTAAAAACATATTTAAACATATAAAAACAAAAAAATGCCAAACAAGTTATAAGGAATAAAAAAAACACATTCATATAATATAATATCCAATTCAAACCTTCAAAAGAGTGGCATATTCTCGATTTGAATTGTTGACTAGAGAGAGATTTTTGACGTTAGTTTGTGTGCTAGAAGATCTTTCTTCTAATTTTTGAGTTTCATTAGGATCATTTTCTATGATCTGGGATTTCTCAGGGTGGACTAAATTGGCATTTGACAGAGGCACCATATTATACTCCACTGTTTCAATATCTGGTGAAACTGGTTCAGGGTTTAAATAGGTACTTTCGGCATACCATCCACATAATCCACCGGGTAGGGCTGCTCGAACCCATTCGGTTGTAGGAAAGTTTGCATTTATACTTGAATCATGAGTAGGAGATGAAGTACGAGAGTTTCCTGAACTTCCCCCACCTTTTTTGTCATTATCATCATCTCCTCTCTCATCATCAGGTTTATATTCTATTTCTGTTTCTTTGAAAGGAGCCAAAGCTCGACTCTTTTGCCAATTTGATTCTGCTGTTTCATAGAGTGCTTTATCCCACCATATAGATGGAATTTCTAATAAAAGATTATTTGTAAGAACTGATTCTCTATTCAGTGAATTAATTTCACTGCTTTCATTTAATATAGATTCATTAGGTAATATTTTTTTATTTTGTTTTTTCTTTGATTTTGATTCTTTTTTCTTTTCTGGATATTTTGGTAAGCCTGAATCAAGTGAAGATGATTTATTTGGTTCTAAAATTTCATCTGTCTTTAATTCGATTATTTTTTTAGGAATGTTTTTAATATCTTTTTTAGTAGATATTTCTTGATTTATGTCAATGGGGGTGATAATGGAATAGGAAGGATCATTTGTTGAAACTAGGGTTTCATTTGATTTATGGTCTGTTAAGGAAATATTTTGAGAGTAGGGTTCTTTTTGTAAAATGTTTTCTTCATATAACTTTTCAAAGGTTTCTGTTAATTCATGAACTTTTATAGGAGTAGGTTCAATATGAGATTCTTGAGTTAAGTTAATATTTGCTTTAAATTCTTCAGAAGGAATGGATTCATTTAATTCATGAGCTATTAAATGAATATTCTCTGAATGAGGTTCTTCTGATGGAAACAAAATATTTTCATCTTTTAATTTTTCAGAAGTTATTATTTCAGTAGATTCTTTGGACACAAGAGGAATATAATCAGAATGGGTTTTCTCTGGTAAAATAATAATGTCATCTTTCAATTTTTCAGAAATTAAATTTTTAGTTGATCCAGAAGGAATATTTACAATCTCCTGATATATTTCTTCTGGTAAAAGACTTTCAGATTTTAATTCTTCTGGGATTAGAGTTTCAGTTAATTCATGGCCAATATCTGAAATATCATCAGAATGTGGCAAAATAAAAGTATTGTCATCTTGCAATTTTTCTTGAGTTATAAATTCTTTTGTCACAAATATAATACTCGGAATATCCTGAGAATAAATTTCCTCTGGAGAAAGAACATTATCTCCTAACTTCAATTCCTCGGATGTTATTGTTGCTGTTAATTCTTGACTAACTAAAGGAAGGTCCGAAATATCAACAGGATGAGTTTCTTCTGACAAAGGAAAATCATTATCATATTTTAATTCCTGAGATGAGATTAAGTCTGGATATTGATTTGATAAATCCGGACTCTCAGGTCTCTTCTGACTAGAAACTTCTTGTGTCCAAGAAGTGACAGATTTTAATTTTTGAGACGGTTTTCCTTTACTTAATTCAAAGACTTGGGGAATATCTGTAGATATTTTCTCTAATTCTTCGGATGTTATTATTTCAATAACTTGGTTGGCTTCTAGAGGAATATCCTGAAGATAACCTTCCAAATTATTTTTATCTTTTACGTTTTCAGTAAATTCCTTAGTTTCAAGAGGAATATTCGGAATGTCCTGAGTATAAATTTCCTGAGGAGATTTTAATTCTTTAGATTTTATACCTTCATCTTCAACTAATATTGTTTCTTGAGTTATTTGAGGGATTTCTTCAGAATAAGATTCCTTTCGTAAAAGTAAATTATTTTGATCTTCAGAAGTTGGAGTTTTAATAAGTTCATTTGATACTAGAGGAATATTCTCAGAGGAGGTTTCCTTAGGTAAAAGTAAATTAACTTCATCTTCACAAATATTGGTTACAGTTAATTCATAGGCTACTTGAGGAATATTATTTGCATTAGATTCTTTTTGTAAAAATAATTCTTTTTCATCTTTGAATTCTTCCAAATCTGTATTTTCCCTTAATTCTTCGGGTACAAGTGCAATATTTCCAGTTTTTTCGTTGTATAAAAATAATTTCTCTTCATCTTTTACATTTTCAAATTCTAAAAGTTCATCAGTCTTCTCATTTAATGAAGTTTTAATTTGAACATTATCACTAATTTCTTCTTCACTATTTTTATTTTCTCTATTTATATCATAATTATCACATGAATCATCAATAGGAAATGCTGTTGCTTGCTCTAAAATATTATTTTCTATATTTGGTTTTACCAGTTTTTCTACTTCTTGTTTTGGAACAATTTTATCGATTTTATTATCTTTATACAAATTTTCTTGATCTTTATCAATCTTTGTAAAAGGTATTTCATTTTTGGAAGGAATGATATTTGAAAAATCTATTTCTTTATTATCATCAAAAACAATTCCTTTTGGTCGGGTTTTTGGTAGTGATGATTCCTTTTTATCGATTATTATTTTAGGTTGTGTAATAATTGTTTCATTAATAGTATCATTAAATGAGGAAGCTTCATCTTGCTCACAGACAATGTCACTTCCTTTAATGTTTAAATTGGAAATTTCTTCAGAGTTGTTTTTACTTAATTCTGGATTATTTATTTCTTTTAAAGTCAGATTTTCTTCTTCCTCTAATTCTTCAAAAGATGGTCCATATCCTTGCTCTATTTGGTTGGATAATTGAATATAATAAAGTGCTTCAGCATCTCTACATGACTGAAAATCGATCCATTTTAAATCATCTTGAAAAAGTCGACTCTGTGATATTTGTTCAGTAAATTTTGTTTGTTTTTTTGCTTCATTTAGCATTAACTGTATGGCGTTGTCATATGTATTTTCAATAATTTTTCTTGGTCGCCTTGGGCGAATCTTAACAGAACCAAAAATGCCAGAGCTTGTAGAAGGATCTTCGCGTTCAATCCCTGTCAATGTAATTAGATTAATTGACGGAGAAGACTCACGGATTTCCTCCTTTTCATTATCTAAATTAAATTTTATTTCATTTGGTTTATCAATTAAATTCTCTTCAACAATATTTTCAGAATATGAAAGATTATCTAATTTTTTGTTATCCTTTAGTGGAGATTTCTCTCTTAATTGTTCCGTTGGCTTTGAAGATATTTTTTCTTTGGGAATTTTATTTTTCTTTGATTTTGAAGATTTTTTATTAATTTTTTGCTGTTCTTTTTCTAATTTTTTATTTATATTCGCGTGGTCTTTTTCTTCATCCATTTTATTTTCAGTTTTTTTGAGTAATTCATTGCTTTTTTCATCAAAAGCTATTTTTTGTTCAAGGTTAATTTCAAATTGAGAAATATCTTGTAAAACTTCACTTTCCTCACTCATTTTTTGTTGTAATAAATCAGCTTCTTTTGTGATCTCTCTATGATAATTTTCACTAAATGATTCGATCGCATTTTGAGAATTTAAATCTTCTGAAATATTATCATTTATAGTTTCAAAAGTTTCATTAGCAACAAAATTCATAGGAATATTTTCAAGAGATAAAAGTTGAGACGAATCATCTAAATCTAAAATTTCTATTACAGATTCTGTGGTTGTAATAGACGTATTTTCGTTGCAGGTACGGATAGTTATATATTCCAATGATGGTTGTTCCATTTCTTCATTTTTATTTTTAATTTCATTAAGTGGCTTTTGTTTTTTATTCAAATCATCTTCTTGAGGAGGTTTTTCGGATGTACTTTGAATAGCTATCTCTTGTTTAAGTATTGTTTTTTCAGTGTCAACCTCATTAGGGAATATTTTTAATTCCTCCGGTGATTTGACCTTTTTAAGTGAATCTTCTAATTTTTCTGGAACTTCTTTCACAACTTCATCCTTCAATAAATCATCACCTTCCTCCAAAACATCTCTTTCTAAAGTGGATAATTTTTCATCAAAATCATTTTCATTATTTTTTTCTGTACTTTCATCATTAAAAGAGTTATCAACCACTCTATTAAGAAAATCAGATTTTTTCTCATATATTATAAAAGATTCACTTGGGTTCATTTCTTCTTGAGGTATATCCACATTTTTATTTGAAACTTCTGAAGGAATGTTATGTAAGACTTTTTCGTCTAAAGAAATATTTTTTTCTAAACTTTTATTATTCAAATTTAATAGTTCTGCTGATTCAACAATTGGTTTTTCTAAAATTTTATCAAAATTATTTTCCTTTAATGGTATTATATTTCCTTCAATTTTAGTTTTATTTCCATCAAGATTTTTCATAAAACTAATATTTATTTCCTCAATGGATTTTTCACTTGCATTTGAAATATTTTCTTCATTATCCTGTATATTTTGATTAGTAATTTCTTTTATTTCAACAACAGGTATATCATCAATTGGAAATTCTTGAATTCCTTTATTTTTAGATCTTTTTCTTCTTTTACTTTTTGTTTTAGAGTTATTAATAAGTGATTTTTCTTCATCACTTTGTTTTTCAATGTTTGTCATCTTTTGTGAGGTAGAGGTTTCAGGGAGGTCTATTTTGTTGCTTTTATCTTCTGTTAATTTATTTCCTGATAAAGTTTCATCTTTTGATTCAGAACATAAAAGTTTTTCCTCTTTTGGTATTTCTAGTAATCGTTCTTTTTCTAATTCTTTTTGAGATTTGTCTATTTTTGACTTTTTAGATTTCAATTTACGATTAGTTTTTGGTAATTTACTTGTCTCTTTTGATGATAATTCTTCAGATGTGGGATCATGTAATATTAAATCTTGTGATTTTTCTGAAACATTTTTTGAAACTAAAGTAATTTTTAATTCTGATTTTTTTCCAATAGTATGCATATTTTCACTTTCAGAAGTTGATTCCTTGTCTGTATTTTGTTTTACTTTTTTAGATTTCTTTTTATTTTTTGATTTTTTATTTGTTTCGATTTCCTTTTGTTTTTCTTCAGGAGATTCTATATTTTTTGCTGATTTATCTTTTTTATTTGAAGATTTTTTGCCAACTATTTTTGTGCTTTCTTCAGTTTTATTCCCATTTTTATTTAAACCTATTTCTTCTGAAGAAATTGGTTTTTCCAATTGATTTGAATTAAGATCTCGTTCGACTTCAGTTGCCCAGTCCATTTGTTCATCTTCTTCCTTTTGTAATGAAACTACGGGTTCTGTTTTTGAATCTTCAGTATCTGTTAAAATGAAAGTATTTTCATTAGTGAATTTGTTTTTCCTGTACATAATATTACAATTTTTACCACCTTCAAAGGGTTCTTCAAGGTTAGTTTCTAAATTTTCCTCTTTTTTAGTAATTAATGGTGCTTGAGATCCTGTTTTTCTTGAAGGAGATTTTTTCTCCTTTTCATATCTTTCTATAGATAATTCTTCTTTAATTGGCTTTGATTCAAGTTCAAGTTTTCTTTTGCGATCTAATTGCAAAAATTTATCTTTTCGTGATCTTGAAATTGAAACTGGCACTGAGGGTTTCTGTAATGCATATCGATTTGTCGATCGATTCGAAAGGTTCGATTCCAGCGATTCGTTGGAAGACCATCTTGGTATATAATAATCGTCCTTAAATTTTGGTTTATCAACATCAACATTAGACGCTTGGGTTTCTTGTTTGGGTTCAACATTTTTATGTTTCAAACCTAATGCCAAAATTTGTGCGTATGTTAATTGAGATTTTTCTTCAATAGATGGATCTGATGTTTGGTTCCAAACATTAACTTGAGAAATTGAAGGGCTATCTGATCGTGTTACATTTTCATTTTGAACTTTTTCTGGTGGAGCTGTTGTTAAATCGAAGAATTCTTGTGATTGCTGGATATTATCAATATTAAATTCCAGACATTCATTAGGGATTATTTTATCTGTTTCTTCCTTTTGTGGAGAATTTTCTTTTTCTTCTCTTTCTCTAGTAAGAGTAAACGTAATTTTAGAAATTTTTTGTTGCGGTTGTTTTTCTAATAAAGGTTTTTCAATATATTCTTCATAACATATATCTTGTTTATGTATTTTTGGCATTGGTTTGATAAGAATTGTATCTTCACTTTTTGGTTTAATTTGATAAGAAGTTGATGGAAGATTTTCAATCCTATCTCGTCGGCGAGGAGATGGAGTTCTTAACACTTTAGCATATGTCAGTGTGTTATCAACCAGACGAAATGGTAAAGGAGATTGTGTAGGTGATACTCCAACGTTTGATTCTTGAAATTTCATTAGTTCTGGCCGAGAAGTTGTAAGAGATTCAACCTCGATTTCAGTCATTTCAGGCTGATCACTATTATCAATTAAAATTTTGATAGATTCTTGCGGCATTGTTTGAGATTCTAGAAGCACCTTTGTAGGTTCTTGAATATGAGAATCAATTAATTCTTGACAAATATTATTTTTAGATATTTCTGAATGAATATCGGTAATATCTTGTGAAGTATTGCAAATTTCAATTGGTTCTTGTAGAGTTATTTCAATGTTGATTGGTTCTCTGAGTGTGCTGCTGGAATCATCAGTCTGAACTTTTGCATTTGGAGTTTCCACCGGTGGCTCGAATTTGGAGTGTTGACTAGGCTGGATTTGGGGGCTCCGCCCCCTGGACCGGTCACGTATCCCCGAGGAGCAGGAGCGCACCACGTCAGCATAGCTCGAGCCCTGTGAGGCGCACGTACCCGCAAGTCAGTATTATTAGGTAATGAGCAGAGCCAGGACTGGGAAGCATCGGTTTCATTGCGTGCTATGCTCAGATTTTCTATTTCTAGCTAAACTCTTTGACACGCAAAAGATGTTCAAATATGTACATATATATACAATGATATATATTTACATATACATTAAATCATCTTTTGATACAGGCCTTGGATTTCATAGTGGCTCCTTTCAAATTAAACAAAGATAGGATGAAATAAATAATCAGGAATAATAAATTAAAACTTTAAATGGAGCATCAGGAAAGGTGGTGTCAAATACCAACATTAGTCATTTAAAAAAAGATCCCAGAATAATAGATTTTTTTTTGTCATTTAAGTCAAAAAGTTGCTTGTCGATGAATTCGTGAAGATGATCAATGATGATGATATGTTGTCAAGCTTGATGAGACAAGAGAAGTAAGATGACCAAGTTGATATTTTTAATAAATATATATATATGTATTTGATCTCAAAGTAGACACATTTCGAGACTCTTATGGTCTATAAAGGACTGAATTAATGAAATGTATGACTCTTCAAAAAGAGGGCAGGTCAGAGCAAAGGCCTAGGGGCCGTCGACGATTCAGGGGTTCCCCGTTGAGCGACTGCCTTCACTTTAGCATTCAACTCATCAATTCGTTGCTTGTAAAGACGGATCCGCTCGGACAGCTCCTGTGAGTTGGCATCCCCAAAAAGATTAGCCCCAAAAATCCCTAAAAGGGTTAGGGAACACTGAACCCCGAATGGACAAACGTTAAACAGAAAAAAGCCACGTCGCCAAGCACACGCGTCAATCAAAAAAAAAAAAAAATAAAATAAATAAATAAATAATAATCATAAATAAATAAACACTGGAATAACGCGATGGCAATTAACAAGCATTGTTGACATAATGACGTCAAAAAAGTGTATTTTATTTATGTTTTTAAAATATTTTATTTTAAATTATTAATATGTAATGAATTTATTATATTAGATTACTTAGCGTTGAGCACATGGATTATTTTAGAAATAAAAACATGATATTGAAAATAAAAAAATGATGAATAATTTCCCAACATTTTGAAATTTTATATGAATAAAAGATGCATGATGATTGAAAAATCAAAAATATGGGAAATTTTATAAAATTTTTGTTTCCTGTGCTCACGTAGTGCTATGTGCCACCCATGAGGCTAAAATATTGAATTGCAAGTGCTTAGCAAAGTGCTCATGACTTATTTAGAGGAAAGGTTTTTCCAACGGCACATGATACCGTTTAAGGCATGCGCTCGCTAAGTGAGTTAGAGCCACGCCTTTTACCATCGAGCAAGATCATTCAACGGTGGTTTAGTTTAGTTTACCAAAATTAAAAAAAAAAAAATAAATAAATAAAAAAAAAAAAAATAAAAATAAAAATAAAAAGATATTAAATTATTGTCTGGATGAATGTTATTTTTAATTATGTTATCGTCAAATGTCTAAGAGCTATTTGTCAGCGTTTAGTAGGTCAAAGGAAAAGGAAAAAGGTTCTATCGAGCGAGTCAATTCAACCATTCGTTTTTTATGGATCCACTGTGCAATCTGCCTGTCAGCTTCGCAATGGTTCAAGAGCATATCAAGAGAAAAACAGCAGAACCTACCCAACTAACTACTCGCATAGCGCAAACACTGGCTTGTTTAGGAAAGGAAGGAAAAAAACGAAAAGTGGTTGGACATGGGGTTATCCAATGAGTTAACACAAATAAATTTTTAATTTATGTGAAACAATATCAATTTAAAAAAATATTTTAGATCAAAATGATTTTAAATTTTAAAATTAGAAAAAAAAATTCGGATTTCTCTTTTTTTTTTTAAAGATAAATTAAAATTTGGTTTGCTTCCGATTTTCTAAGAAGGATAATTTGATTTCATAAAAGGATAAAAAAGGAAAATCAGTTAAGAGTAAATGATGATAATGCATATTAAAAAAATTCTACAATGCATAAAAGGTAAAATTAAATCACTGTGTGCAAAGATTTGGCATTAAAAATTTAGTAGTCGATTGTTTATTATCATTTGAAAAAAAAAAAATGTTAAATATTATTAAATGCACAATTTTTTTAATTTAAATGTGTTAATTTATTCGTTTAAAATACAAAGTTTCTTTGGCCTTTTTTGGGTAACAAAATTAACAAAGAATAAAGATAAGTGAATTCAAAATGGCTGCCGCGTCCAGAGTAGCCCTCTTGGATTCACTCATTTTTGAAAGTTCTTTGTTAATATATTAATTATTATATGTTAACACAGAATTAGTGGCCGAATTTACAAATAAATTAACAAAGTAAAACCGAAAAAAATTGCATATTTAATAATTGATAACAGCAAAAGCTTTAATTTTGCAATGTTAAATATTTTTTAATATCCGAACAGCTACACAGTGTTTTTGATGATTTAATTAATTTTTAATTAAATGATTGTTTGGTGGGTGAACAAAATAAAAAATAAAGGTAGGTAAAAGAAGACAGAAAGAACAAAGAAAAAGAGGCAAAATGGAGAAGCATGCGCTCACCTGAAGTAATGCAGGGGACGAAGAGGGTGCAGAGAGACCACCGGGATTCACTGCTGCCTTCAATTCTTGTTCAGCTTCGAGCGTCTTCTGGCGCAGAACTTCAATTTCCTAATAATGGCCATTTAAAGTTTTAGTAAAGAGAATGCGGGTACATTCTAAAAGGCGAAATTTAGTTTAGTCAAAATATTTTTCAACCAAGTAAAAAATGAACCAGTTTAACAATTTAAAAATAAATTCTAAAATAAATGTAGGTTGAAGAATTTTTTCATTTAATGGCTTGGCCTTTATTTTCAGATGTTAAATACTATTATAATTTAAAGCTTTGAAACGTTTAGAGAACCCGCAATAATATATGAAAATTAGGAAAGATTTATGATTCTGGTTAAATAAAATATTTCTATTTACCTGTTGATAAGTGTCAATTTGTTCAATAGAGGCTTCAAGGTTTGAAATTTGTTCTTTAACTGTGACCAATAATTGATCTAGCTCTGCTAAAATTGCCGACGATTCTTGGGATATCATATTTGTGCCTTCGTCTACTTCGAGACCGGATCGGAAGTGTACCTATTAAGATATTTATTATGTTAGTACGTTTATAAATGCCTTTAAATAATTATTTATAAGTGATTTAAAAAAGAGATTCAAATTATGCTCTATGCATAATTAAATCCAATACATCAACCAAGAGGAACAAAATTTTATTCTAAAAATTTTTGTTTTTATTTAATTTGTCAATTAATACAAAGTAACAACAGTTTTTTTTTATGTTTTTCTTTCTCTTAAGGGAATAATATTAAAGTAAAAGTATACGAACTAAACTTAGCAAATTTTACTTTGTTTTTACATATTATGAAATTACTTCATTTTGTAATTCGCGTAATAATCTTATAATAATAAGCTATTGCTAAAATTTTATAAAACTGGTGGAAGTAATACATAGAGTATTTTTTGTACTGCAGTAAGCATCAGTAAATACAAGAATACTTGTACTGGAGGTACATTTTTAGATAATAAATATTTTTATATAAATGGTATATTTTATATATAATATTTTTATATAAATGGTAAGGGAAAATAAATAATTTTGATTGAATTTTTACCATTAGTTTTTCCACACTAATGGATAGTTTTGTCCGTTGAATATGAGCATCTGCTACAAGCTTTTCGCGTGCAGCAAGCCGGTCCCGAAGTGGCTTTGTTTGTTTAGTAGGATCAATAGTGCGTGCGCTACGTTCAAGCCAAGCACGAACATCCCTCATTTTCCGTTCACATTGTTCCCATTCTTCTGTTGTTTCATGGAGCAAGGAAGCTCGTTCTTGGACGAGAGTTTCTACTTCACTTTTTGCTTCTTCTACCTCTTCGAGTTTGGCCCCTAATTGGCCCGGATTGGCTGCAACTGTAATAGTCTCAAGTTCATTCGCCATATCTGTTACCCCTTTGGATGCCGTCTTGCACGCTTTAACTGCTGCCTAAAAATACAAAAATAAATTTCATTAAAAAGGATGATAATATATAATCACCTGTTAATGTGTTCAGAGAGATATAGCACGTATGACATTCCATTTGCACAACCAAAGAACGAAAAAAGACGAAGTTTCAACTATGCCATTCTTTAAAATTTGCATTAAGGCTCGCTCTCTTCCCATATTTCCATCCGAATATGTTCCACATTCGAGTGTCACTCTTAATTGGATGGACTATATATGATAATCATCGCAAAAAAATTCGTGAACGATTAATAAATTCCGAATTAAAAAATAAATTTGGCCGATTTCCACGTCCTCAACTCTCAGATATTTATAAATCAGAAGTAATATATTACCGTATGCTACAACTCGTTTGGTCTAGAGTGGATAAGTCGGAATATTGAACATACTATCCCCTCTCAAAAGTAATTGGACAACGTGTATCTTTTGTTTCGTCTTAATGGATAATTAGGAGAGCTACATGAAATTCCAAATCATCAAATTTTATAATATTTCACCTATTATTAAATTTACTATTTTCGGATTACATGTAGCTCTCCTAGTTATCCTTTAAGACGAAACAAAAGATGTCCAATTACTTTTGAGGAGGATAGGACTTCAAACACAACACAGGAAGAGAAAAATACATAGAGAAGAATCGAAGCGAATACGAAAGGAGGCTAAGGATGAGAGCACGTTGTGGCAATGAGGGTAAAGGAAAGAAAGAACGAATGTGCAAAGTTTGTGTAAGGGTGCCAAAGACTGCAGAGCATAAAGAAATGTGACTAAAGAGGATTTGGATGAGTGGTGACAGGATTAACGAGGAAATCAAAGACAAACCAAATTTGTAAAAAAAAAAAATAGGGAGAAAAGAGAAATGTTTAAAGTAAAAATTGTATGTATTATGGAATGGCACAAGCCAGAGATCAGTGGATAAATAAATTATATTTATATATAATATATTACCGTATATTCGGCTAATCGATGTTTAGCCTGTGCAAGACCAGTCAGGCTGAGCGGTTGGGCCAAAAATGGTTTTTTCTCCGCTAACCAACTCAAAACTTGATCATAAAGTGTATGGAAACGATGCCAGGCGTCGACAGCTTCATCTACTTGGTGTCTACGCTCTTCTAAAGTTGAGCGCAATTGGCTTAATTCTTGACCAACCGATTCGATACTGCGTTCAAGTCGCACTTGTTCTTCAGGATCACGACAAAATTCACGGAGAGTGCGTCCACTGCGTTCAATACGTTCCAAACGATCTTGGGCACTCGGAACTTGGCTATGTACAGTCTATAAAAAAATAATAAATGCTCTATAATATTAATAGAAGAATAATTTGTTAAAGATGATAGAATACAAACGAAGCCTATTTGACTTCATCGAGTCTTTTATCATCCCAACAAATTTATTTTATTATTTCATGAATATAATAACTTACGGAGAGCGATTGTTTAAGGGGTTCTGGTTCTAGATTCCTTTCTTGGATAGTCACTTCACTGGCACGTAACCATGCTCGAAGTTCATCCAGTTCATTAGCAAGTTCTGTACGCAGGGTACGAGCCCTTTTGGCTTCTTTTGTTTTGAGATCCATCGCTGCAGTGAGAGCTTCACTTTCAAGTTCAGCGTTATTCAACTAATAAAAGAAGAAAAAAATTAAAAAGATATTTTTTCAGTTTTTTTTTTTTTTTTTTGTTAATAGAAATTAAAATGAAATGAAAAAAAGTCAGTCGTTTAAAAAATTCTCTTATAAAATTTTTATAAATAACATCCTATGTTATTTTAAGAAAAAATTTAAAAATTGTCTCTTTATAACAGGAAAATTTCAGAGAAGGGAGAACTGATTTGTCCGATCAAAGAATGCCACAGGATCACAACCTCAACAGCCAAGAGTTTCATCGTCGTTTCATCATTTTATCCGTCACCGACTGAGATAAATACTCTCAGATTAATAAACTATTCATAAATGCATTAAAGTCAGTGATGAAACATATTTATTTTGTAAATAATTAAGCTTCCAATCTACGTATTAAAATTTATTATTATACAAGGCTCCCTGTCCCCTTATAAAAGCTCTATAACATTGAAAAACGCTATCAACAGACATAATTTCATTTCATTCCATCACTTATCCGTCACCGACTGATATAAACGTCCTATGATTAATAAATCACTCATAAAAGTCGTTGATGGACTTGCAGATACCCATTTATATATATAGAAATGAAATCGGGAAAAAAATCTTTAATATCATGATGATTCATATGATTATATTATAAATTAGTATAGGTTTGTAAATACGATTCATATAAATATTAATGATAAAATGAGTAGGGCAGCATGCTTACAAGTTGGACAAGATCGGCTGGCAAAAGTTGCTGGTTGGCAGAACAACGCTGCCGAGCTTCTCCGCAAGCAGCTTTGGTATCGCCAATCGCGTTTTCGACTTGATCACGAAGATCCTAGAAAAAAACAAGTCAGCAACAAGCTTGGATTGGCTTTAAGCCAGGTCATTTCCTTGTGAGCCAATACATGAATCACTTTTAAGTTTACAAGCTTATATTTTGACTAAAAATTCACCATTCCTTATAGAAATGAGGTCACTGATGGTGTTCATAGCAATAAAAAAAACTCTAATGAAAAAGATTTTACTATTCACTTATTACATAACTCAAAGAGAGGAAAACAACAAGCTATCAATATCTTAAAAAGTAAACAGAGTAAAAATAAGAAGTAAATTATTTCTTTAACTTACTTGAAGAGTACGGTCAGTTTCGTCTAAATCAGGGCCAAACACGTGTAAATTGTTGATTTTTGAAGCAAGGGACTTGAGTTGTCCAATTTTCTCGTCAATATCTCGACTTGCAAGAGCATGTGCTTCTTGAGCCTCTTTCAAAGCACTGAGACGGCTTTGCAACGAATCGCTTAAACTGGAAAATAAAAATTTACACATTTCGGAATTGAAGCTTGTTAGTTGTGAACATTAATACATTTTTTTTTCTGTTTAACTGTGCCTTATTTGTATTAAATACAAAGTTTCGGCCATTCATTCTCTAGTCTTCTTTAGATCTAAAGACCTTTCACTTTATATCTGAAGAAGACCACAGAATTTATGGCCAAAACTTTGTATTTTATACAAATAAGGCACAAAAATGTATTATTTATTAAAATTTGAAAAATTATTATATCATTTGAAGTTATTTTTGATTTTTACCCACGTATAAAAATTTTGACTTTTCGAGATTTGTAAAGATAGGACAAATTAGGCGATATCTAATACAAATCAATTGTTTTTAGATCTCGGTCGTTCTGTGAAAAATTCGGTTGAACAGATTTTTATGAAATTTCATCTTAATCTTAAGACATAATTATCTCAATATGATTTGAATTTTTGGTACTAAAAGAAATAAACATTTACTGATCACTTTTTTAAAATTTTATTTATCACATTTATTTAAAAACAAAGAAATATTTCTAAAAAATTTTTTTAAACATAATTTGTTGATAGAACTTTCTAGCTAATTGCAATTGCCAAACCAATTCTTTATATCTATAAAATAATCGATTAGAAAAAATTTAGTATGAAATAACTAACCTAATACTCTACTAGAGCTTGCGAATGCTCGAACATCTCAAGTGAGACTAAAAGGATACGAAATGAAGAAGACTCCCAGCCAAAACATTCTATTCTTAAACATTGGCGGATGCCATTTTTAATTCATCTAATTTTATAAGTCAAAACGCATGCGTCGTGCAAAAGTTTAATTCTAGCTAAATGATGTGAAAATTATTTTTAAGTTGAAAATTAATTCATAAGTTGTTCGTTTTATTATTTCATAATTAATGCGAAAATAATCTTGCAAGTGTTTTAATTAAATTAATAAAGCGACAATGTAATTTACAAATGAAAAAATTTTCTAAATGTAATAATAGATGACCCAGTAGAAGGAACTATAAAGAAAAAAAAAAAAAAAAGGGAATTCGGCGAAGAATTACAAACAATGAAATAATTGCTTAAAAATATATCGTAGTAATATATACAAATTATAAATAGACATAAGAAACTGGGTTTTCCAAAGTGATGTTTTATTTTATTTTTTTTTAGTACTTGCGTAGAAAATTCTTTTAAATTCATTCATACATATAAAAAAAAAAAACTATTTTACATGGGAAAAAAATTTCTTACTGTTTTAATAACAGTAAATTGAGAGTTAGTCAAAAAATAAAAAATTGACAAAACAAATTTTTCTAATAATTAATTATAATCCATAAAAATAAAAAAATAAAAATTGTTTCTAAAATTTCAATCACTCCACTTTTTTTATTTGTTCATTTCATGGTCACCCACAAAATTTTTCCATGGGGGGGGGGGGGGGGACCAAAATATCTGTTTTTTCGCTTAAAAAAATACGAAGGGGGGGTTACGTGTTTAGGGGACACTTCGTTAAGAGACACAAAAA
>JAAAKE020108863.1:0-17051 GCA_010014785.2 Anisolabis maritima
ATCGATTGCTCCACAGAACTCTCATATTGATCAATATATATATTAACATTTTATGCGACAATTTTTGGATCTATACCGGGGGGAGACGTGAATTTCGTTTTCGCACTAGAGAGAACTCTGATTTTCAATTAATATTTATATTATTAATTAAAGACCATATATACTTTTAAACGGTATATATTATATTATTTTACGTTACTGCTATCCAGGCATATTTATTTACAGCAATTGGTAGCCAATTGATTTAAATAAATTTTCATCGGACTGCCTGGGATCCGAACCCACACCCCTTTGCTTTTAAGGTTATCAATATTGACATTGTCAGTATCTTTAACCTCTCGGCCTCGGGGCAGGGATATTATTATGTTATCAATTAATTTAATAACAACCATTTAATAAATCAGTTGGATGATTTGTTTGTAAATGCCAAAAGATCAGCAACACTAGGAGGCTGTAGTTTTAGATTAGAAAAAAAGAAGAAGAAAACGAATATTGACATCCAATAGTGAAGGAGAGTGAATTAAATCGCAATTCGCCTCAATTTTTTATCTGGCTCTTTGTCTGAATATCAATGAAACGTTGGCATATGTTTTTTTTTTTTCAAAGAGTCCAGTATTCTAAGAGGAGGGTTCAAGAGATGGTATTTGTATATCTTTAGCAAGAAGAATGGATGGCTCTTCCTTTCCGGGTGTGATTTGTATCCACTGAGTGAATGAAATTTTGTTATTAATAAATAAATCTTATATTTCATTTAGACATTTAGGAAAGGTCTTTTGCCTATTCACTTCCCTTAATTTGTGTTTTAATATTTCTTTACAGGTTGGAGACAAACTAATTAGTTAAATAATTAAGACGCTAAACATACAGGTGGAATTCACACGCACACTCACATTCAATAAGTACTCACTTCGGGGGGCCTAAATAAACAATCCCGAATAGATCTAATGAACTGAATATTTTATTAAAATACCTTTAACAAGTTCTAAATAAAGTTACATACTAATTGGCTCATCCTTGTTACAAAGTAAAGTAGGCAAATAGAAAGAGTAGATAGAGAGAGATAATTAGAGTTCAAATTAGGATTTAAAGGCAAAATTTATGTTAAAAAGAAAACTATATAATATCAACAATTTTTGAAGGTCAAAGACCCCATTTTTTTTTCATTTTTATTTTTTGTGTCAGATAATTAAAAATAAATGAGCTACTCTTCCCTCTTATAAATTTTCTAAAAAGTAAGCACATGAAGAAAGTGAAGGAATGTATTTGACGTCAAATAAATAAATTTTAAATTTTGAAGCTATCGATTTCGTTATTTAATGTAACATCATCAGGCCTTCAGTGAAAAATATAAGATATTACATTGGTTGTTTTACATGGCCCGATTATGTTATATTAAATAACGAAATCGATCTTCTGAAAATTTACAATTTATTTATTTAACCTGAAGTCCTTCTCTTTTTTTATTTTAACATTTGCATTCTTCATAAAATATAAATAAGCTCATATTTTAATTGTGAATTCGGTGAGTTAAATTCTTTTTGAAATTGATCATCTCGTTATAAGCGACTCTTCATTCACCAGTCTCGGTTTATGATCAATTGTTCAAAAATTGTCAACCAAAATATTAACACCAACTTTCAAAAAATTCCTCAGATACTCTTCTCTCTTCCTATCGATTGATTGGCTCCAAATCTTAATATAAACTATACATTCATCTTTGTTGCAATTTGGTTCAGTAGTTCCAACGATTTTTTGATGATAAATCCATCTTGAAATTTTTTTCTCAACCTTCTCTCATTTCCACAGGAATCATTGGTCTCAAATGTTAATATATTCAATTCCCATCCTAAACATAAACATAGACATATCAACTCTAATTAAGGGTTTAGCATTTTCCAGACTTGGACCCTTTCATCGTGAAGATAATTAAAGAAAATTAGCGGAGTTAAATTTTTATTATGACGAGTAAACTTAGAGTTTTAGGGATATCTTGAAATATCTCTTAAGTTTTTTTATAGTCGAAGTTCAAAGATCGTTACTCTGAAAATATAGATATCAGTGCCAATTAAAGAGAAAACGAGTTCCTGCTCCTCTTATTAAACACAGGGCCGTTGAGAGACAGACGTATTATCTCCCGAACTTAGGTAAGCTCTCGGCGACCTTATAAATAGGATATTATACTATAATAAAACTTAATCTATGTTATGAAAACTAATTAAATTTTTCAAGTTCAAAAAGATCTTTTTAATTCCATTTCTTTCCTATTAAATTAAAGTAGAAATAAAAATTATATCCTGTCTATTAAAAAAATTATCATTCAATCCATTTTTGTATATTTATTAGTTAATTATTTATTTATTTAAAGATTTCTCATTAATTTTTTTTTCATTTCGTAACTTAATTAAACGAAAAATAAAATTGCATTTTTACTTATTTTATTATTTTATCAATCGAGTTATAAGGCTATTAATTTTACGAGGTTCGAATTTTATTTAAAGTTTAATTCTCATTGAAAGTAAAAAAAAAATCATTAATATACTTAAAATATGCAAATTTAATTAATGTTATTTATTTATTTATTAACTTGCATTTTATTAATCTTATTATATAATACTTTAAATATTATTTTATGAAATAGAATTTATTTTAAATACATAATACTATCGTTATAATAAAAAATTAAAAAAAAAAATCGTGATATATTAACCCGGACATAAATAATGAATTCTGAACTGGTTTTTTGAGTAGACAAAAAAAAAATTAATTTATTATATTCACGAATTCATGTATGCAAATATTGACCTTTTAAAAATTTTTAATAAAAAAGCAATAATACACTTTAATTAAAAAATAAAATTTTTTTCTACTTTTAACTTAATTTCGAGCCTAAATAAGGACGAAGCCTAAATGGCTTCAGATGCCGAAAAAGTCTTAAAAAAAACTTCGAGCCCTGTCCCTTGGTGCAGAGCTAGAGGTCTGACTTCACGTATCAAAAGTCACTGGTTCGCTTCCCGTCCTGAGCTACAAAAATTTACTTAAATTATATTGGCTACCAATTAATTTAAATAAATGACGATGGAGTCTAAATATCCTCAGATGGCAAAAAAGACAAAAAAAAAAAAAAAAAAACGGATAATATTCTTAATATTCATTAATATTTATAAATTTTTAAATAATTATAGTAATTTTTTTTAAGTAAATAAGTCAAATATTAATGAATAATTTAAGTCCAGGAATTAAAATTTTCTATTGTCTTAAATGTTATAAATTTAAAATCTGAATTACATGTCTACCAAAATAACAGTATTACTTTATTTTATAACAAATTTTTTAGATTATGATAAGAGTCAAGAGAAGTGGTTGATTGGTGGTTCCTTCCCCCACCCTGTGACCGAGAGATATTGACATGTCAGTATTGATAACCTTAAGAGCAAAGGGGTTCGGATCCCAGGCAGCCCGATGAAAATTTATTTAAATCAATTAGATATCATTATTCAAATAACTTTGTAATTTTTTAATGTCTATATGGCCTCAAATGCCGAGGAGACATTTAAAAAAATAGATAATTTTAATCGAAAAAAATTTCAAGTGAAAGATGCATAAGGAGCACGTTGTATGAATTTATTTAAGAGGAGGAGGGGGGGGGGGGCAACTTATAATCTGCCCATTTCGGAGTTATATACATATATGAAGTTTTTGCCTTTTTTTTTTTTGCCCTCTCACCGTAGAAATAATCTTCCCAAAAATAACTCCGAAAAGTCCTTGGATTAAAAATTAATAACGGTCCTAATTATTTTTGTAATGCATATTAATAATAATATATATAATCCATGGGCGTTGCCAGGAAAGAAAAAACAAACATTTTTTCGGTAGCAACCTTTAGGCAATTAAACGCTATAACTATCTATATGATCCCCTCTAATGACGTTAAAAGAGTAAAAAAAAAAAAAAAAAAAAAAACGAAATGAGATTGATAATTAGTGTTAAATGTATATTTACTGTTTTATTTGTTGTTGTCAGTCTCAACTCAAGCCTATTAATTCTAGATGGATGGAACTTAATTTATAATTCGTTCAATTCAGTTCACGTGTTGGTCAATTAGCCATAACTGCAAAATGGCTGGCTATGTGGATGGGGCTGGAAAAAAAGATATGCTTCATTTAACGAAATGTTTACCGAATTAAAATATTTGTTTGCAAAATACTAATATATAATGATTGAATAAATTTTTTTTATTTATTTATTTCAAAGTATCGTTATTTTATTAAAAATGTTTGATTAGTTTTTTGTTTTTAATCTGGGAAAATAATTCTTATTCAACTTATTTCCTTTTAGAAATTCTAAAACTTCCTCTCTATGTTCATTAAGCGATATATCATAAAATAATAATTATTTTCTCAAAGAAGCAAACAGAAAAGAAAAACATTAGAATGGTTTCAAGAACAGTTTCAAACAGTATGAATCAGGGGCTTGTGCAGATCTTTCAATTTCTTCGCATCTCGACGATCTACGCATTCGACAATCGGTTTCAAACTATTAGAAGAAATCTATTAAATATAACACTTTTTTAATAAATAAAACTATTTGTGAAACTAAATTTAATTATTAAAATAAACTTTTTTGTGCACAAGATATTAGGTGATGACATTATTTTTCTGAACTTTAAAATTTGGTATAATGAAATGAATCCCTAGAAAAAGGTTTCAGCTAAACTCTACGCTAAATTGAAATGAACATATAATACAATCCAAAAAAACTATTTTTTTTTCAAATTTTCTCCAGAATTGTATGCTGAATAAATGGATCTTGACGAGTGGACCATCCCAAATAATCAACTTTCAATTGGAATTTAAACGAAAAACAAACCAATTCCATTGGGACTATTTCTGGGCAATGGCGAACACTCGGTTAAAAAGAGAATTCCCTCTCTCTTGTTGAACGAAATATGGTGCAATGAGTATACAAAATTTCAATAAAAGCAAAAATAATATCAGAAACAAACTCTAAAGGCCATATAATCAAAAAATTTCTATTCTCCCCCTCCCAAAAAATACTTTCTCCTGGCTACGCTATTCCCATGGATATTGACAAGAATAACTCCATTTGTTAGGAGTTTCAGGCAAATTCAGGTATTAATTAAATTAGAATCGAATTCCCAAAAACAGTAAATTAGCGTTTTTTTAATTTGACTCCTATTAAAAAGCAATTAAAAGGAAGAAAAGTAAGTATTAATTTCTTTCATAGTTTCACCCAAAAAATTACTTTTTTTAAACAACCACCTTACCATGTTTACACATGGGAAATTTTATTAACATTTTTTTTTTATATTTAATATTCACAAACACCATGTCTTTCAAGCTACCCATCTATTACAAAGCAATATTTTTAGCTCCCAAGGTTGGCTGTCCTCCTCTTCCTCCTCACTGTTCTCTTGACTAATTACCAGGTGTCTTCCGTGTTCCAAAGCATTTGATGATTTAATACCAGTGCATGTCTTGTCCTTACTTCCATATTCCAAACAAATTGGAAATACGTACTATAATAGGGCCTCTTAGCCGCAAGGCGTGCCTTCATCCCCCGGAGGTTCCCTCCTTTTTAAAAATTCCTATCATATAATCACTTTCATAAAAGATTGCATACTTGATTATTAAACATGGGACTAATAAGGAGGGGGAGTAGAATATGCCCCTGTCGATGAGTGTTGGATCTTCAAAAATCATTTATCATTTTTTTATCACGTTTTAGATAATACCTAAATACATAAATTTGAGAAAAGAAAAATTTTATTTTTCTTAATTTTAAAATAAAATTTGATAAAAATGAATCAGCTACGGAGGAAATATCGAAATTTGTTTTTTTATCATTTTTTATCATTACTAATTATTGCTACCAATTTTCAAATTTTCAAATCTGATCTTAAATTTTTTTCTCACCTCTCTCTCTCTCTCTCTTTTCAACTAATTGTCTCCAAATATATATTAATAGTACTTTTACTTACTTCTCTTCCTAATTATTATACTTAGTTTATTCATTTCGAATACATAACGTAAATCTTGCAATTGTAGGATGGATTTTTTCCATTTTTTGAGATTCCTTATACAGGACTGTCGAGAGCTGACTTGTTCTTGCTGTACTTGCTCCCGACGGCTCTATATCTATTTGTGATAATTTATAATTATTTGTTTAACACACTTTCCAAATGACGGAGTTACAGTCCCGCCTGCTACAATCTCTCGACGGCTTGGGGATTATAACATTATTATTAATTTATTAAGAAAAAATAAATAGATCAAATTTTTAACCATGGCTAAATTTTTACTTTTATATGAAATAGTATGATAAATTAGAATATATAACATAAGAAACGTAATAAATTTTCGTATTTAATACAAAAAAAAATTAATATATAAAATTTCTAAATAAATATTTGAATTTGGCGATGAGCTCAAAGCGCCGGGACCCACGTCACTCCAAAAGTCGACATGATTTTTTTTCTCTATCCCTGTCATCGTTGTCTCGTGTTGATGATAGCTCCTTTGTTCCAAGTCCGCCAAGTCCAGTTCGTTCTCTTGTGCAAATGATACCTAATTAAGTATTAGTTTTCTTAGTATCCATGTTTAAAAATTTAATATTAAATCGAATTGCATAAGCCTGTATCTTATTAAAGCAATAAGAAGGCCTTAATCAAATCTCCTGCCAAGTAAAGGCAATCCACTCATTCCTTTTCTTGTTTCATGATTGATTTGTCATATATATATTAGGATAGGTCAGAGTAGTCTAAAATTAGAGAAGCACAAATATAGTATAATCGACAATTATACATTTAGAAATGTTTGAAAGGAGAGGAAGTTAGCCAGTAGGGTGGCCCCTGCCGAAATAAAACTCCCAAAATGAGAAACCTTTCAACTTTAATTAAATAACGCCATCCTCAGCAACTAGAGAACAAACAATTCAAAATACAGCTTCTAGAAAATAAATATAAAATTTTAACTTACAGTGTAAGCAGTAGTTGCATATTTTAATGTTTATCAGCAACTCATTGCCTAATGCAATGAGTCTATCTACATTGTAAGTGAAAATTTTATATTTATTTTGTAGATGCTGTATTTTACATTGTTGATGTTCATTTCAGCTCTAGTGTCTGGGAATGGCGTTATTTAATTAAAGCCGAAAGGTTTCTCATTTTGGGAGTTTTATTTCGGCTACTACTGGCTGACTTCCTCTCCTTTCACACATTTCTGATCTATTTATTTATCTCATCGTGAATAACGATACAATTATTTTCTCAATTTTATATTCCATAATCTCATCTCTGCCCTGACCTATCTATACTAAGGCTCCAATATAATCAAAGACCTAGTGGTCATATAAAAATCATATTATTTATTTAATAATTTAACCTAACATATATTTTAAACTGTTTTTACACTGTTTTCAAACTCATTCCTTTTTTTTACTCTTTTACCGTAAATGTGCTTAATAAAAGAAGTAAAAAAGCAAAAAGAAAAAAATAAAAGGACAAAAACAGGAAAGTCGACTGGCTGGCTATTATGTTCTTACAAAGTAACAGACATTTGCCAAAGTTATTTATTTTTTTATCCATATTACAAGTTTTTATATCTAAACAAGAACATTTAAGTATTATATTAAATAAAAAAAGTTTAATTATCATCTCAAAGAATAAAAAGGGGAGGAGCTTTTTACCTTCTCTTAAAAATATATATAGATAATAAAAATTATATATTTATCTGTGCGCCCCACCTTGAAAAGAGTACACTTTGGAATTTTGGAATGAAGTTCTATATTTACTATTAAATATTTTTGAATTGGCCCTTACCTTGGAGGCTCGAGTGATCACTGCACAAAAAAAACTTGTGGTCATGTTTTAGCGATGATCGATTCCCGTCAACAATCAATTTTTTATTTGAGCTTACTTACAGTTGAGCGGTCCTTCCCCCACTCCTTCGTAGAGGGCGCATTATATATCCTTAACATTTACTACTCATAGAAAGAAAGGTGGATTTTCATTTTCGTTTTTTTTGAAGTGGAATTCATTTTTTCCTCCCAGTGAGTTTTCATAGATGTCAGACTCCCCAAAAAAACTTGCAAATATTCAATATAAATTATGAAAAATATTTCATTTGCCCCCTCTTCCCCTCCCAGCTCTTCAAAGAAAGAATTTTGGATCTACTCTTGTTTCCTCCTATAAACAAAGAACACAGAGTCACTTTCATGGAATTTCCCTGGAATGGGTTACAGCTCCTCTTACTTTCCCTTGCCTCTATATGAAATATATACTTTGTAAAGGCAGCTCAGGAACAGAACCTATGAACTGATTCTGATGGGGTTTTCGGGCAAGGAATTTTCCAGAGCAGTGATTTATTTAAAATATCTCTTTGAAATTAAAACCAAATAAACTAAAACAACTCATATCTCTCTCTCTAGTAAATGGTAGTTTAATAAAGCGATTTTCTCTTTTATAATATTTACTTTATATTTCTTAAAGGTAAATTTTTTTGATTGAAAATAATAGTTATTACTAACTGCCTATTGCCAAGATTCTTTTTTTTGGAGGAGAATAAATGAAATTTTTTTCTTGTATAGCCTTTAGAGTAATTTTTTTTTTAAGTGGTTCTTATTCAGAATACCATTTAAATTTATTATTTTTGTAATATTTTTCCTGATTTTCTTGTTTTTGTTGAAATCTGGCTTTGATATAGGTATTTTTGCTTTTAAGGGCCCGATAAAAATTATCCGGGTATTATTTATTTATACCATTTGGTATTCAATTGATTTTAATAAGTTCGAATCCGCAACCTTTGGCTATTAAGGTTATCAAGTATTGACAATGTCAATACCTTTAACCTCTCGGCCACAATTAAAAGATGTTCATATTAAAGAATTTGCGTCTACACCTTAATTATATTCTTTGAGAATACAGTTAATAATATGGTGGCCACACCACTTCATTTTCATTCTCATCTTCGACGATATAATATCATTTGAAGAAATATTGGGAATTCATTTGACGTGTATGTTTTTTCAAACGAGAGGGCAGAATTAACGGAAAGTGAGATAGAGAAGAGAGGAGCTGACATTAGTGGCTTCATCGCTTTATTCACATTTTGATACAGATAGGATCTTTATCCGGTCGGTAGTTTTCATCAATATGGAATACGGAATAAGGAAAAAGAGGCAGTGGGATACGTGCAAGGAAGGGTAGTTTATATTCGGTTGCTAAGGGCTAACGAGTCAGCTGCTTGGCTTATATTAGATTTACATTATGCAAGATTCCTTGCTGCAAAGGTTTCGTTCGGACCGAAGGGGAAACTGAATCTCTCCTTCTTCGTCTTTTTTTTCTTTCTTTCTCTTACTCAAATGGATTGCCTTGGGTCGTGGAAAGGTAAGAAAACTTGTAAAAGAAATTGAGACACTTTATAATATGCTCACCAACCATTTGTTAGCTTTCTCATTGGATTAATCTTTTAGATAAATCAAAATCAGAAGGAATTTCAATGAATAATAAATATCACTATTCGAAACAATAATTGTTTAATATTTTAAAAAGTTTTTTAATAGTTTATTCCATTGTTTCTCACCCTTTTTCGTTCGTGTTCCCCCTTTTTTAATGTTAATTTTTAGCGCCCATTCAAGCAGAGGAGCCCTGTCGCCTCACATACCAAAAGCTCAGTGTTTCGCTTTCCGGCCTGAGCGACAAAAATTTATTTATATTACATTGAGTACCAATTAATATAAATAAATCGCCTTCGATGTTAAAAAAAAAAAAAATTGAAATTGATTTATATTACCAATTAATTCGGACCTAGTCTAAATGGGATCAGATGCCGAAAGACCAAACAATTTTGAAGATTCTTATACTGAACTGTATTATTATTATTATTATTATTATTATTATTATTATTATATATATTATACGAAGTGTTCAGAAGCCAAGTGCTTATTGTAACTCGGTCTTCTGGTAGTAAAACAACCTCCCATCAGTATTTTTGTTTGAGATAGGAGTACATATTTTAACTTATAAATCGGCTTGCAGGTTAGGGCTAGAGAAACAAAATTCCGTAGGAGTTTGAAGCCGATAAGAAGGAGACGTTACTGATAGATTTCCTTTGTTTAGCTATCTACGTGAATAATATATCCCCACAACTTGATTAGGTTTGCAGGGTGGGAGAGATTGCAGAAAGTAGCGCAGGCGAGGAAACCGGGAGTAAGAAGAAAGTGCTGTGATTATTCGCTTGACTTCATCACATTTCATTTGTACCGTAAGGCTACCTACCGGGGTCCCCGTTTATTTACTTGAGGTGCTTTCGCTTACGGAGACACACACCTCAAACCCAGCCGACCTCTGGCCGTAGCCGTCTATCGGCACCTCATAAAGTTACTTTATTTTCTAACTCTAACTCCTCCTCCTATATTCATTTCTAACTAGCTAACAACTCCCTTATCAAATCCACCCGGTTCCTTTTAATCATCCTAAACAAGCTAGGGAAGATGTCCTAGTTTGAGGAGGGGCTTTAATTTTTAAAATTCTGTTAAGGATGGAATAACTTATTTTCTTTTTATTTGGGAGTGGGGGGGGGGAACTAACAAAAAAAGTTGGAAAATCACTGATAAAACAATCGATTATGTAAAAAGGGAATGAGAGTTCTGGGGACAAACAAATTAACACATATTTTATTTACAAATAAAAAAAAATTTAAATTCTTATTCTGACTTTAACCCTTATTTAGAATCTCAATAAATTCCGTCCTGATTAGAATTTGGCAAACGGCCCAAGTCCCTTTCTCTCTCTCAAACGCCATTCGTCGTTTTTTTCCTCCAACAATTTAAACAAAAAAGTGATTTTATAAAATGCTATATCATTATTGTACTTTTTTTTCTAAACAACACAAAGGGTTAAACAAAAATACATCTTTCTTTATTTTTCTAAAATCATCATTCATTTCATACATTTTTTAATTCAACGATCATTTTTCTCAAACGCAGAGAACTCAAAATGGTTATAAACTTTTATTACTCTTGTCGAATATATAGAAAATAAAAAAAAAAAGCTAATGCTTATGAATAGTAGATGAGCCAAAATAATCACGTCTTTTCTAAAGAGTTTTTTCTTTTTCTTCTCTCTCTTTCTCTTTCTCTCTTTTCTTCTTCATCTCGAAATGTGACGTCAGATCGTGACTTGGCTGTTGACCCAGAAACCTGCAAAGATCATCGTCGTCATCATTTCATCTTCTGCAGTCTATGGATACTGCAAAAAGGAGCCTCCTTTTTTGAAGAAAGAGAAATCGTCTCGTCTATCTGCAGTCTATGGATACTGCAAAAAGGAGCCTCCTTTTTTGAAGAAAGAGAAATCGTCTCGTCTTATCCTCACATCACTCACTATCTCTATCTATTAGAGAATCAAAAGACAATCAAATTTTCATACAATTTAATTATGAATTGAGAAGACGAAATATTTAAGAAATCTTTTCTTGAGATGGTCTCGACATATAATTAAATTTTATTAGCTATATAGAAATTAACGTTATAAAATATTTAAATGAAAAAGATGATAATTATATTATATAATTATTCATTCATTCAGGGAATAATTTGGAATTTGTTCCTAGTAATTGTAATTTTTTTTATAAAATAATAAATCTTTTTCACCGACACAAGAAATTAAAGAAAAATCAGAACGATTCAAAGAAAAGAGAAATAGCTTGGTAAACTCGTAGTCACAAGTTGTCATCACAACGAAATAATAAAACAATTGAAAAAATTATTTTCGATCAGCAAAAGAGAAATTTAAAATATTATTCTAAAAAATTTATTTTAATTTAATTTAATTTTATAATTAAGTTTCTGCCCCTTGCTGCAGAGGTAGCGGTCTCGCCTCACGTACCGTCTGTGGTTCACTTCCCATCCTGAAAGATATATTACATTGGTTACCAATTAATTTAAATAAATAAGGTCTCACAAAGCCGAAAAAGATTTAATATATAATATATACTGATCTGGGGGAAGGAAATGTCAGAGAGTAGGTTGGAACTCTCCTTAAATGAAAAAAAGGTAGGCTTTATTTATTCAAAATTATCTTTCTTTTTGAGTTATTTGTATAAAATACGTCTTGGTTACTTATTCCTAAGATATCACTTAGAAAAAATATACAAAAATTTTATAACTTGGATATTTAGCCGATATCCACAATTTTTTTGTGACGGATATCTAAATGGTACCTGAAAAGGTGAATAGTGGAAACGAAAATTTAATTCAAATATTCAGAAAACATTTTTTATTGGTGATGACTCTGAAGGCTTCAATTTCAGTTTTTTCTTAAATATAATATTAAAGAGAAAATGATTCATGAAAAAAAGCCTAGACTAAGTTTTAAAGTAGATGTTTAATTTAGATATAATACCTTGCTTAACAAAGACAGATAAAGGATCTTGTGGGTTATTTATTTATAAACGATTGTTAGCGAAAGACATCCAGCCCCAAAATTTTTTATATCATATACAATAATATATATAAGTATGTATGTATGTGTACAATATATATATATACAAAATATGTGTATAAGATTTACAAATATGGAAATTAATTTTATAAAATCACAATGTTTTATATATACCAGGTATAATGTGGCATAGAAACAAAACAATAATTCAAAACAAACTAAACAAAAAGTGATCTTGGTTATTTATCCTAAAATATTATACGATATTAGCATGTTGATTATTTATTTATTTATTTCATATTTTGTCCATTTTACACTAATTTCATGTGTGTGTAGTATTTACAATATAATACAATTCTGTACATTTTGATATAAAAGAAAGATTTTTAAAGATAGCACATTTAAAAATTATTCAAATTTTAGAATTTTCATTTCATTTCTGTTAAAAATTTTTTTAAAGCAACGCAAACGAAGCGCCTCTCAAAAACCTGCTGATGCTGATAGCTTATTCATCGATTTCAAAGAATGAGAATGAACAAAAAATCTAGTAATCGTACTCCAAAACAATATTTCGAGTACATGCCATGAATATCGAATTTGGCAAGGGTTCGAGGACCTCTTGAGACTGTAACAAAAAATTTGCATCAAGAGCTTGGAAGGAAAATAGTGTCAAAGACACAAAATCAGCATTTGCTGAGAAGAGTAAATTTACAAATAAAATATTCAAATAATAAAAACTAGTTAGCAAGTCGCCTTGACGTGCCTGGCGAAAGAGCATTTTCCTGAATTTAATTAAAAAGGAAAACATTAAATTTTAAACAAAATATTTCCAAAAAAAGTTTTGGGGCCCACTCGTATGATAATGGTAAAAAATTTACCAAACCGATCGGGTGAAATGAATTTCACTCTATCCCTATTGTACAGTGAAATACCAAAAATTAAATGTCATTACTTTTCTTTATTACCCCCCCCCTCTTATTTTTTTTCTTTTATTTATTATAATTAACTATTTTGAAAACAAATTTAAAAGAAAGGAATTTAAGAAAATTTATTTATCTATTAAAGAGAAAATGTTCTTTAGAAATGATCTTAAAACAAACAAATAAATAAATAAATATGGATTTAACATTTGTCCTGAGGATATGAAGGCTCTACATATAATCCAATTTAATTTTATTACTTCAGCATATAAGGTAGAAAAATTTATTATTTTCTATTTCTTACTGTATAATTTACATCATATTAATAATAGAGGCCTAAGAGAAAATAATCCATTATATTTATTATAAGAATTTAATATAATTAGAGGAATGTAGGTAATTATTTATAATGTGAAGGAAGCAATTATTTTTCGGGTGTTATTAATTCAATACTTATTAAAAAACATTAATTTCTGAACATGATACGAAATTAAAGAAACTGAAACAGATTTATCTATTTAGTGCATGATAATTACAGAAACAATTGACTGATTAGCATGATTCTCTTCTAAAAACAATAAGGTCGTTTTTATTTTTAAGGCTTTTACCACATCCGGCGTAAACGTAAAAAAAATTGTTAAAATCTTTTACAATTGATGTTCGAAATTTTTCAAATTCATCAACTTATTAAGCAAATTTTCATTAATTTTCATGATATCGCTTATAAAAACGATTTCTGAAAAATCTATTTTTTAACAAATTGTTTTATCTCATAATTTTTGAGATAAATCTTAAAATTTAAAACTTGATCATTTCAATCCCAAGAGTTGTTACCATTATTTTTTTGCTATGAATTCTATTAATTTTTTTTTTATAAAAAAATATTAAATATATTAATTTAAATTTTATCTAAAGAAAGGCATTATTTTTTCTTTTTCATTTTTTTTTTAAATGACCTCAAAACGTGAATATCCGGTGAAATTCTAAAATCGATTTTTTTTACTTAATTATAGTATTTCATATATAAATTTTTATCTTTAATATGAGATGAAATGATGATTCCAGGAACATAAAACAAGCATTTCTAGGATACTATCATCCTATCAGCCTCCCAATTATATTTGTTAAAAAAAAATTTTGATCCTTATCATATTACTTTCCAAAATCACAAAATTTACTATATACAAAGATAGGTACTTATTTTTTAAATCCAATCTCAAGGTCGATTCTTTGTAATTTTCTGAATTCCATTAATTTTAAATTTATAACAACTTTCAAAATTACCAGATTTTTTCTTAATTAATTTTGATCTAAACTTTCAGCTTATATCAAAACACTTTTTCTGAAAAAATATACCTGTATTTAAAACGTTTTATTAATTAAAATTAGTTCCTTCATCCATCATTACTTTATTCTTTCAAAAGGAAGCCCTACTTATTTGATTCACGGGTTCAAGGGGTCTGCTTCTCAACGAGAGGGGCATCACATCGATTGGTTTAAATTTTTTTTTTTAAATTAAATGATCTACCGATTTTAAAATCCGTAGATGGAAGCTGTTAGAAATCAACATGTATTTTATTACACAAGCTCTTAAAAAAATGCGGTTTTGAATTGCGTGAATTCTGATTGATATATTGCATTAGGGCCTATACAGAGAATTTATATGAATTATCTTAATAGTGCATCAAAAAAAAAAAAAAAACTAACCAATTTGCTTTTTAATTAAAAAAACTCTGCTAAAAAGTGAACCAAATAAGAAGGCTTGAATTGGTATGAACCAGGGTGCTCCGCCCCTACAATCACTTCGCCTGTAAACCCGCCCCTTAATTATTGACCTTTTTAAACGCTTTTATTGCTCCTTCATGACCGAGAGGTTAGAGGTTTTGACATTGTTAATATTTCTCCAGCTCGATAAAAATTTATTAAACGTCTTGATAAAAATAAATATGACTGCAAAGAATTTATAAAAAATGCTTTGTAGTGAAAAAATATATCTTATTTGCCAAACTTCAAGGCTAGCCGTATATTGAGCAGCTTATGACGCGTGTGAGGTGACACAGCACTGCTTTTGTAGCTGTGTTGTTCTATTAATTTCAGTTGGCTACAAAAGAGCTTGTGCTGTGTCGGCTCAAGCACGCGTCAGATGCGTTTCAATATGCGCTTTGCCTAAGTGACCTCATTCCTAGTTTGACTCTTGACCCTGGTCCTATTGATGAATTTATTTTTATTTATTTTAAATAAAAAAAAAAAAATATTTCTTATTAAAATGAAAAACATTCGCTTTTTTTTCACACTTTTTCTTCGGAAAAACCTGTCAGTTACAGCCAAACCCATATAAGATTTTTTTTTAAATATTTCTGACATTGTAGATATTGACAAAATGATTAAAAATATTTATATTTTGATATAAATGTTCACCCCTGTAGATTTGATTGATGGGTGTATAAAAATTACTTTTTTGGATTTATAAATAAATAATTCTTTCGATATATTTTCACAATTTATAAAACGTTTTGATCATTCTATAGCCTTCTTCGTGTATGTAACCATCCATCCAATATATATCAATTTCTTTTATATGCGGAATTTGGAATTTATTTCTTTTCCAACGAAATAAATAAATATTAAAAAAAGAGGTCATCGTTATAAATTAACTATATTAAATTGCATCTGTCTAAGAAATTAATCTTATATGCAACTGATAAAAAAAAAAAGCATTCTTCATCCCCGAAGACTGCACTCTTCGTCATTTTTGTCATTACTAAATTACGCCATTCTTTATCTGCGAAATGTTCCTATTGAAACAATAAAACAAAAGGAAACTGAGAGAGCATTGGAAAGAAGAGAACTGTTCTTTTTTTTTTATAATAAAAGAAAAAACCATAACTTAAAATAAGAAAAAAACAATTGTTGCTTTTTAAAAAATAATAAACTTTAATTTGCCATGATATTTATGTTACAAACTCTTGGAATTAATTCTTGTGGTTTTGAACAAAAGGCAAATAGTTTAATCAATTTTTTATCCTAGGTTTAGGTTTTTGAAAATTCAATAAAAATCTTTGTTCTAATCAAATTTTCTTTTGTTTCAGGTATGTTATACATCACATATTAAATATGCAGGTTAAGGTCAGTTACTTCCAGCAAAATTTGATGGGGGCTCTTTGTAGCATCACTCTTCCCTTTCCTGCTCCCTCATTCTTTGAGAAATATGAAATCCGCCAAAATGAAAGCTTAATATGTAAGACTGGTCTATCTTGATCTCCGAAATGAGAACTCAACAGATTTATCCATTAATTGCTTCAGAGGGGACAATGCAGGCTCATTTGTTAATTTCAAAGAGGATTTAATAACTGCGCATGAGTCTTGGATCTTAATCGAAAAAATCATTAGTGAGTTGATCGGTTGTCTACCAAATACGAACTAAAATCTACAACCCTCGGGTGGGAAGAGAATTTTTTATATTAAAAACAATACATTTCTTTGAAATAAAGAAATAAATAAAAATTCTATATACATTTTATTCACTATATATATATTGTAACTAAATAAAAATGTTGCATTCGAAAAGTACAACATAAACCTAGGATCATTAAATTTTATATTATTGGGTTGTTCGGAAAGTCATTTCGTTTTTTCCCGCCAGAGGACTTAATTACGTTTTTTCGAAACTAACT
>JAAAKE020108874.1:0-17050 GCA_010014785.2 Anisolabis maritima
AAAAATCCAAAATATTTGGTATTTTTCGTTTTTTTTTTTTTTTTTTAGAATTTGGGTCTCTCATGCGGCAGGAACAAAACAGGGTCACAAATGTCCATTGCTCTAGCCAATCAAGGACTTGAATGACTGCCTTAAAAGCTTCATTTGAAATTATTTATATGAATACGAAACGTCAAGCGCTAATTACAGATAAGACGCCTCCTCTTTTGCGATCTCCATCGCAATAAATAAACTTTTTAACTTGGAACAAAGCCTACCACCGTTATTCTAACACACACTGAAGATGATGTCCGTCATGTACATCAATATATCTGCGAAATAAACAATATTAGTTGGAGCGATACCCTGCTGGCTTTAATCTCCATTACTAAATATTTATATTTTATTTTTTAATGAATTTTTTATTTTTGAGTTTTTTTAATTTATCCACTCATTAAAGGTATTACATTTATGGTTCTCACTTTAATATTACGATACTGGTCATTTGTTGCCAAAAGTAAGCTTTTTTATTCAAGGCTACTAAACTTTTTCTATATATAAATAACTTTCTTGGATATTATAAGTTAATTAGGGAGTTAGTTTAACTTTAAGGTCGATTTCTCCTCAAAGATACTCATACAGAAGAAATCTATTTGAATTTTTTTTTCCACAAATTTTATTATGAAAATCATCATTATTTATTATCTAACTGGATACTTAATAATTATCTTTAAAAGGCTATTATGGAATTTAGAAGGGCAAGAAATTTATTTTTAATTTCTCTAAGCTTATAATGATCATATAAAAATCTGAAAATTAATAATAAATTTATATTTTTTCTAAAATATAATAAATAAAATTATTAAAGTATATAAGGTTAATTAAAAATAAAAAATTTTTAAAATAGGAAAATCATTTAAAATGAAATAAGTACTGGAGAAACTCGATTCTGACTTGGGATCAGAAATTCTCATAATAAAAGACAAATTAAAAAATAAATCGGGAAAATTAGGAAAAAAATGTTTAAATTGTCCTTCTTTCCTGAAAAATTTTTCTGGCTACTTTCTCAAATTTTGTTTTATTTTAGAGAGGTGTAGTGAATGTCTTCCCCCACCCCACCCCCATTCTTCAAGGATTCAGAAATAATTATGATTTTTATGAATTGTCCATTCAAAGATCGAATTGTGAATTTTGGATTGTTCTGCTTAAAATGTAAGAAAAAAATTTATTTGAATATAAATAAATTCAGCTATTCTCTAAATAAACAAATGATTTATTTCTCCCAAATGAAGGAAGACAATTCAGTCTTTTCCCATTTTGAATGAATAAAATTGTTTGAATATGTTAAAGTTTAACAAGAAAACGTTAAACCTTGTGTGTTGTGTGTATAATTCATAGACCTATCATTTGAATAATTTTCAACTTGAACAAGGGTCACTCGGATTCATTAATAGTGGTTGGTCGGAGAGATGAAGATGTGCGTCCCAGACCCATATTTGGAATTAGATGGGATAAATGCTTGGTTAGCCTTGCCAGCCATAAGTCTCACATTACTCAAATCCATCCATCTCTGGCACCCTCTCTCTTCTCGCTCTCCTTTGTGAACAGAAGAATAACCAGACAGCTCTATATTGCGTGAAAATTCCATTTTCTGTCTAATTTTTTAAATCCATAATAAGCTAATATAAAATTTTTCACTTTCTATTTTATTACCTTAGTAAAGTGCGTTCATGTAAAATATTTTAGTTTTCTCGTATTATATGTTCTTAGATTATTTTTATATTCGAATATCTGTGAACAAATTAAAATGTCAAAATGAAAAATTTCTTGGTCAATTATTGTTTTTTAAATAGGAAAATAATTTAAAATGAAATAAGTAAATTGTGAGTTTTTCCGATTAAATTTGGAAGGCTGTTTTGGTTATAATCGGTTTATACAAATTACTTATCAAGTTGTCAAAATAGATTAGACTAGAGCCCATTTACCATATGATTCAAGTCTTTAAAGATTTTGTTTAAAAAACAGTAGCGTTTCTTAAAAATAAGAATATGATAAGACCCATTAGCGAAAATAGACTTTAAAGATATTTGAAAAATAAAATCATGCAGTTTATGGGTTTCCTCCAAATGGATATCTCAAAAAATTTTGGATCTTTTTTTGAGATGTTCTCTGGTCTCAGGCCTCCCACCCCCTACTCTCTCTCTCTCTTTTCCCAAGTTTTGTAAGCTAGAATTAGGGTCTTCAGTCTCTCGAGTTCTTTTTATTTATTTTAGAACCTTGTAGTGTCAGATCCGGGAAAAGTGAAATAAGTTTTGGATTAGGGAATAAACGAAAATAATGAGAGGAAGCTTCTAAGAGCTATCACAGTAATAAATAAATTACATTTCCGTTTTTCTTTTTAAGTCTTTTTCTGAAGCCATTTAGACTCCGTTCTTATTCATTTAAATTAATTGGTAGACAATATATTTCAAATAAATTTTTGTCGCTATGGACGGGAAACGAACCACTAACCTTTGGAACGAAAAGCGGGAATTCTATCCCTGTTCCAAGGGAGAGGGCACAATTTCGATTTAATACATCTACTCTCCACTCTGGGGGCATTGTATCTGAATAAGGCCATAAAATCAGACAAAAGTTATATTTAATACAAATAAATTGCAGTTAATCTGAAGATTTAATTTATTAATTATAACAACTATGAAAGTTTTAATTTAAATATTATAATGTCTGACAGATTCATGCTTAATTTCTTTTACCTTTCATCATGAAAGGGAAATGCTCTAAAAACTAAAAGATTTATTAAATAGAGTGTCCAAATTTAGGATATGTAAGATTTTTTTGGCTAATATCTCTGGAATCTCTGATGTGAAAGGATTGAATTATTGTAGTTAAAAGGACAACCTGTGGGTGTATTAAAGTCTACCTAGAGAGCAGAACTGAGTCACCTATAATAATCTTTAGGTACATTTTTAGAAAAATGCTGAATACGAAAATTTTATATCATTCTTTTTCTATATATATATATGTCATTTGAATAATTAAGTGGTTTAAAAATTATAAAAATTTTAATTTCATTTTTTTAAATAATTTTTTATAAATATTCATATTCCTTTTAAGGATTATGATTTGCACTTTGAAATAAAGGCTACATGACAAAATGTACAATATTATTCAAGCATTGGAAAGATTTTTTCACATGGATAAGATTAAAGTTAAATAAATTTTAATTATCTGTTAACAAAAATGCCTTAAAGATCCATATCGTGTAATAAAATTTTGAGCGCGAATTCCGCTTTGGCTCCTCGTATAGCAATTAATTCTCATTACGCTGCAGTTAAGTATATGATTATCCCGATTCGTGGGTTGTTCTGGCAAATCGTGGGAGGAGGCGAAAACGAACATTTTCAATTTCTATTTTTAAAATAATTTAAATTAAAGGTTTTATAGTTGCTACTAATATTAAAATAATTACCAAAATAAACATTAAATAGAATGACTTATTGAAAGAGCATAATTTTTTTTATATTGTTATTTATTATTTTTAGATTTACTAAATATTTGAAATACATAACCTTATAAGATGTATCATTAAAAGATAAAATAAATATATATATATATATATAACACATAAACAAGATTTTTTTTTTTTGTAATGTTCTTTTACTATAGTAGTTTCTTTTTGAACTGAAAATAGATTATAGCACAGTTTATTAGTAAAAATAATACAATATAATCAAAATAAAAAATTTTATTTTATTTTTATTAATAAACTTTTAAAATGATGTAATGTTTATTGTATTTTTTTTAAATAAGTCATTCGAGCCTCTAAATAAAAAAAATTAATAAACTGACTTCTTCCCAAAAAAGAGATCTCAATAGCAAAAGAATATTAGAAATATTTATAAATTGGACTAGCCTCAATCACAATATAAAAAAAAAAAATATATTTTTTTTGCTTGACTTCAAAAATGCCCTTTGTTTCGTTTTTCTCTTTGTACCACCCCTCATTTTTGGAGATTAATGATGAAAGTTATTTATAATACTTATATCTAACACCTTGATGTATTAAATATTGAATATTCGAAAAAATATAACCGATCAATATATCAAATATTCGAAATACTATATATATATAGTATATAGTATATATATTGGTATTGGAGAATCCATTTTATAATCAATCTATTTAAAATGCGTCTGACCATGAACTTTTATTAAAACTAAAATAACTCTTGATTAAATAAACCTACAATGTCGAATCTAAAAAATTCAGAAATTTAGGCATTCTAAAAAAAGACTTATTTAGATTCATTAACTTAAAATTTCAACAATAAAATTTATTTTAAAATATTTAAAAATTGAAAACAAAAATCAATTAATATTTTAAGATAAATTTTTATAAACAAAAAAATTTCAACTGAATATATATTCACCACAGTTGGGGGTCCAGAAGCCGAATCCGGACTATGCAGATCGAATAAGATAAATTTGGTAATAAATATTAATAATATTCAAGCCATTTAAAGAAAGTAGAATGACTTAAATTTTTGTTTATAAATATATTGTTTTTTTTTTTACCTGTAATAGTAATATAATATATTTCCATATAATATATATAATTTGTTATTAAAAATCTCATTGATTCCGGATACACCTTTCAAAATTGAACTTCTAAGTGATTTCTATATTCATAAAATGAAAATAGATAATCATCTTTAATTCAATAAAAGAGATAATAAAATAAAACGATCAAAACATTTCTTTTTTTTAGATTAAAAGTTTCCCATTGAAATAGCCTTTTGACTTCTAACCTGGATGATGACCTAGTAAAAGTTAAGTTTTCGAATCCTGAATGAGTTGTACAAATAAACGAACTCAAGAAAATTGTTTGATTTTTTATTAAATAAATAATCGCAAATTGACCTCGGTTTCGTTTTTGGCTCTTCGAGTTCACTCATGAATGACCTATATCGAGTGAAAATGAACGTAATCATTCATAGGGACCTGTTAAGGGGATCTCTAAACAAATATAATAGTAGATCGCTATCAGAGGAGCCTGCCTGTCCCATTTCTGGACCAACACAATGATTAAGTTTTAATTAAGGGTGACGTGTCACTCTGACAGCTGCTGTTTGCTTTCTAATTCCCACAGCCGCAGCCTCACTCACAGGTCCCCCGGCTGGGATGTTGCTCTCTCGTTCTCCAGTTTAATTTCCTTGAACTTCACCTACGGCATGTAAAGTAAGCCTCCACACACAAATTTGACGTAGCTCTAGTTAGATGTCAAGGGATTGTTTTATTGCGAGCGGTCTTTTCACAGAGAGCTAAGATAAGACACAAAAAATGACTTTTTTTCATGGTTTAATGAATAAAAAATTATCATTAATGAATCATTAAAAATGGATGCTCGTTTTGATTTATTTTTATTTTGCTTGTTTTTAATAAAAATCTAGTTAATATATAGTATTTAAAAAATTGTTATTTTTACCTTATTTTAAAAAAACAGGTTGTTAAATAAAAATTATTATGATGTTTCCAATTATAATCTAATAGATGTATTTTCAGGTCTTGATGCTGGGTGGTTTAGGCTTGTCCCAAAGGTTATAAGTTCAAATCTCGCCACTTTCTTTCTTCAAAAGAGGTTATGCTGAAATTATAACATATTAATTATTTAGAAGAAATGTATGGATAGTAAATAATAACTCGACAAATTACAAGAATAAGAGGAATAGCAGCTTGTTATAAAGCAAAATACAAGTTGCTAATTAAGATGATCGTTAATGAAGAAGATAGTGAATATATGTTTATTTTAAAATTAATATGTTAATTTCTAGGTCTTACACTTGTAATAAATTTTTTATAATGTTAATTATATGAAAGTATTAAAAAATTTATTACAAGATATGATAAGACCTAAAAATCAGCATAATTAAAAAATAAAAAATAAATATTCTAAAATATCATAAACAACAACGGAAGACAAGTTTGTAATAATAGGACTAAATAAATTCAGGAAAATTTGTGTCAAATATTTGTTTAAAGATAAATATAATATAATAAATAAAGGGAGGTCCGGGAAAGGCAGAAGATCCTGGGGAAGACTACGCCCCGAAGCTAACAAAACAAAAAACTAAAAAACTCACACTCTTATAAATAAACTACTGGCAAGTCTATTCTTGGAGCATATGTTGAAAACTAATAATTATATTAAATGAAAAGAGATTTTGGAAGTTACTTGTCAAACGTGTCGGAATCGTCAGGCCTTTCTATGTTTGGCAAGTAACTTGTTACGTATAATTATTTACCAGCAATTATTTATTTCGAACTGAAAGAGTTTCAGAAACTGCTAATTTTTTGATAATTTAATATAATCAATGTGTATATTTCGGATGCATTAAAGAGTAATCCTTCTTCAAAGGCTAATTAATTAACATAAATATGTTTATATCAGATAAAGCTTTGATTCTCTAGAATGCGTATGTATCCCTCGAGGTATGCGAGTTCCAAGTGAAAAATTGAAAGCAAAACAAATGAAAAGAACACAAAAAAAAGTATTAGTGAAAAATTTCATTATTTCAAGAATTGTTTCTAGTAAATATAAAATTACCTAAGTAGTTGAATTTTTTTAAGAAATTTCTGAGGATTATATTATTAAAACAGTTTGAGAACCATTAGATAGAATTAAGACTTAATTAATTTGCATATTATTCTATTTTAATGAAGTTAAATTATTGTCCTTGAGAAAGCTATATATGTTTTGCAAATCGTTGATTTACAATAATTCGATTAATCTTATATTATAATTTATTTAAAATTAGATGGGAAACATTGCAGGGGATGCCGCTTGAAATGAAGACATATGGAGAATAGAAGAAATGCCACCAACCATTAGCTCAGATAATCCGTGGTCGCTCGATGGGAAGGCCTGAGTGAAATTTTATAAAGCACATTAAGAATTTAGAGTAGCCGGCTAAACATTTTCTTATTAGATAGTTTCCTATAATCTAAGCTAATGTTTTTTTTTTATTTTAAGTCTCTCGGCACCTGAGGCTATATAGATTTTTAAACCATTAGCATTTTATTCTTTACGATACTTGTTATCCAGGCATATCTATTTAAATCAATTGGTATCCAATTGCTTTAAATAAATTTTCATCGGACTGCCTGGGTTCTGAACCCACATCTCTTGGCTTTTAAGGTTATCAATATTGACATTGTTAATAGTTTTAACCGCTCGGCCA
Organism: Anisolabis maritima; assembly: GCA_010014785.2. Classification (NCBI taxonomy): domain Eukaryota; kingdom Metazoa; phylum Arthropoda; class Insecta; order Dermaptera; family Anisolabididae; genus Anisolabis; species Anisolabis maritima. The sequence goes on from JAAAKE020108874.1 coordinate 7,221, forward strand.
CGAGGTGGGGGCCTAAGCTAATGATATAAGTTGAAGATTTTAGGTGTCTACTAAGGTAAAGAATAAATTTAATATGGGGAAAAAAAATTTGATCAATATAAAGAAAAAAAGGGAGACAAAAAGTTGTCCTCTTTTTAAAAAAATATTTCTGGAGCCCATTTTATCTAAAAATACATGTAATAAAGAACCAAGGAAATTTTAAGATAAACTAAAACTTTATGCTGATAGTGCTAATTTGTTATTTGTGAAAATTTTTTATTTTTAGAATCTTAAGGTATCATCTTTTTTCGATATTATCTCTTAACGAACTCAAAAGTTCAATGGCCAAAGCTTACGAACTCTCATTCTATATATTAGGAGACCCCAATTTCCCATAGGTCGATTTAATGTTAACCCTCTATCCTTGATTTACTCTCAGTAGGCTTAACAGTGCTTTTCTCTTCCTCTAAACGGGTCAAATGTCATTCTCATCTTAACCTACATATAATCATGCTAAAATCTCCAAAATTGAATTACGAATATAATTTATCATTAGTTATTTCTTTTTGAAAAGCAAAAGTCTAATTTTCTAAAAGAAATAATTAATATCTAACCCTCTTCTTTTGAGGAATGAGAGCCAATAAATTTCCAAATGATATTATTAGAAAATGATTTTTGAAGACATGAAAGGAACAAAAATTATCCTAAAATATTTGAAAACCTGCAGAGCTCTTTGGGTTGGTGATTTGATTTAAAAATGTTCCTTTTATATAAGCCTAGACCCACCTTTTGGGGAATTTGAAGTTTTTATTCCTCAGAGAACTCTTGGCCACCGCCTCCAACGGGCAAGTTAAAATGACGCCACTGGGTCAAACAATAAGACAAGGACGAAGAATGAGATAAATGACTGAATGTCTAATAATATACAAAGAAGAAAGAAATTCAAAAAATAAAAAAGGTATTTTTTTAATTTCAAAAAACGAAAAAAATATTTTTTTAAATAATATTTTTTATTTATCATATTGATGAATATCGTCTTTATTTAGCGAAAATCGCCCGAGGCCTGAAGATAGGAAGGGTCAGGATAATTGAGAAAAACTTAATAGTTAACGAATATGTTTAGCAAAAAGATATAAAACAAAAATGACGGACTGGAAAGATAGAAGTCGATTTATTTGGTAAGAATTCAAAGTCGAGGGCGGTAACGAAAGCCGGCTTGATATATATATATTTTTACTAATAGAAAAAATAATAAAGATTATCGCAAAAGTAAATGGTGATAGCAAAGAATTGGGAGAAATAAAACCACTCTTTTTTCCCTGACAACTTGCTTGTATAGTATTACAAATAAGGAAAATGTAAACAAGGATGGATTTTATTTCTCCGAATTTATTATCCAAAATCTATAAAAATAAAGAATAATATTGTTTTTTTTTTAAATGCCTACTAATAAATAATATTATAAATAATCATAAAAGTTGTTTATTAATTATGCGGAGAGAAAATATTTTCCATAAGTTTTAGAGATAGAAATCAAAGTTAGATAGCCTGAGGGACGTTTTAGAATAGAATTGATGAAAGAAAATATAAAAAAAAAAAAGATGAATCATTGCAAGAGATGGGGAGAATGTGAAGAGAGAGAGAGAGAGGAGATAGACGTAGTCGGTTGATGGTCGGATCGTCTGCCGGGTTCTGACCCGAGGGCTTCTCATCGCAGCTTAGAGGCTCACCTTCTGCCATTCTGCTGTTTTTACTGTGTCACCGAGTCACTGGGGCCCAACTGTTCTTATGGGTCCTCTGCCAACCAACCGGTTCGCTGATCATCACATTGTTTTCTGCAAGGGGGCATTCCCCAGCTCTGCTTCTTGCATTCCACTCTGCCAATCCCAAGTCCAAATTATCATTACGAGAAACAATTTGCAAAAATAGGAGTCAAGTTCCTGAAATTGAAACAAATAGGAATTAACAAATCAGTGACGTAACGTGTAAATTTATTTTATTTTTATTAAGATTAATCGAGGTTTTAAGTTAATTATTATAATATTAGCAAATGGTTTAAGAGTTAAGTTAAAATAAATTCCACTTTAATAGGCTCATTTTGCCCTAGAGTCCCTTGGTGTAGAAGTTGAGGTAGGGCAGTTCCCGTCCTAAGCGATAAAAATTTATTTAAAATATATTGCCTAGCAATTAATTTAAATAAATATAGTCTAAATGGCCTAAGATGCCAAAAAAAAGACTTAAAAAAGGCAAGCAGACTCATTTCAAAACTGCCGAACTCTGTCCAAAAACTATCGGTATCCCGTGAAGTGTCTTTATTTCTTAACACTAACTTCTCCTATCATATATTTATTTATATCCTACTTCTTGCCTTTAAATCTCGTAAAGTATAAAAGATATTTCTTCAAAAGTTGTTCAGTAAGTCGAATAGAATTTAAGAAAAGAAATAATGGAATGATGATCAATAAAATTAAATATTTAATTTTTTTATATTATTAAAATCTAAAAAAAACAATAAAATAAATATTATTACCATCTTTTTTCCTAAGATTATAGGAATTTTATTATATAAGATCTATATAAACATCATATTTATAGAATAATTTTTTATATGAGAATTGAGAATTTGTTAAAATTAATAGTTTAGGAGAAATTTTTGTATCTAGGTTTGAATGAAGTACAAGTTCGACTTGATCGAATGTTGCCTAAAGTTGTTCTGAAAGAATGAAGAAGTACATTCTCTTTGTTGCTTGTGGAGAGAAAATGCTCTAAAAATAACATAAATAATCAAAAAAGGAGATGCAACCCACAGAGAAATTCTTGAGATCTCGGAGGCCTGTAAACAAGCCTTGATTTATTATTACTTCCTTTATTGTATCTAATATTATAAATATTCAGTAATATAGAATTTTATTTGAATATAAATATATAATTATAAGTCAAGAAAATTTACCTATTTACAGTATCTTGTTTAATCAAAGAAATATCTGACAAGGAGAAGTAGGAAGAAGTTTTGGGCTCCACACCTTGAAGAAGAGATACCAACTCTCATTGACTCTTTTTTTAAGAATGAAGATGATCACTTCGGACAGTAAATATTGATAGGAAAGCCTGAAACAAAAAAATGGAAAGAGAGAGTTAGGTTAGTCAAAAAAGACTAGAAAGTCTCATTCTATGTTCAAAATTCATTGGATAAAATTAAATCATTTAATTGTAAGAAATGAGTATAATATATTAACATTTAAAAAGGTAGATCTGGTTTTTCCATCAGGAAAGTGAGAATGACACTATTATTAGTAATTTAAAACAAAATAGTCATATCTGAAATTTCATTTGGGATTTTCCATGAGTATTTATTAGGAAATTTAAATATCTAACTATGAGTTGATATATTTCATTGATAAAGGTGTTACAAAATCATTCTTTCTTTCTTCTTAGAATCATTAAATAAATTTTGGTTTTAAAATATAAATTATTATAGGGAAAATGTTAATAAGTCACTAGGTTGTATAGAATGAATTAAAAGAAGTAAGGCATGAGAAGAAAAATTAAAACAACTTTCTCATTTCACGTCGAAGTTTCGAACACAAGTGACGCTCATCATCAGGCCGCTGACTGTCAAAAATAATAGATGGGATTATATTTTTATGCACAGTATACGAGAACGACTTCGTCCCATAAATGATTTTATAAAAATTGATTAACTTGTCTTCACATGGGACATATTGACATATAGATAGCATAACATGTTCCCATACCATGGGTCGGCAACATACCCTCATCGTGTACTTTGATGAGGTCTGCCAAGTAATAATATAAAATTCTAAATTAACTGGCTGATTCCCCAGGTAAGAAAGATCTCTTTGAATTTTAGTATTAGGTATTATTTCTATTATAATAACATTAATAATTATGATTTTTATTATTATAGTTTTAACTTTAATAATTATTTCTTTTAAGAACAGAAACATTTTTGTTATTTATCATGACTTTAATATTATTTATTAAAGCTAATAATATTGGTATGAATGTATATTTGTTTAATTTGGCCCGCTATCTAGAAAATATTGCGGACTTCTGTTCTTAACGGTGATACTAAATTAAAAGCAGCTTCATTCCTATAAATATAAAATTAGTTTTTTATTTAAATTTAAATATTTCCAAACTTTTCACATAAGCGTCACCTTTTACTTTTTATTTTCTCTTACCTATATTTGAAATATATAGTAAGAAAGTATTGCGTTCGCCAAAAAAAGGGGCGAGATTTCAAAAGAAATTCACGTTTTGAGGTCCCCCTGGTCTAAAAAAAATCGGTCTCACAAAATGGTCGGTCTGTCTGTGAAGATTTCTCAAAAACGAAAAAACAAGACTGAAACTTTATTTAAGCTAAGTACCCTCGTCGCATGCACCTCAAAACTTTTGAATAAATTTTAATTAAAATTCATATATCAATTATTTTTTAATATTGGATTTGTGGCGGACAGACACCCTCAGAGAAATGAAGATTTGTATAAAATGTTGATCTCCTTTTTCGGTATCTGCCTTTGAAATCTGTGCATTTAAAAAATTGAGAGAAAGGCCAGAAGATAGAGTAATCCAAATCAAAGACAATCTTCGGCCCGATATATCTTATTTTTTGCCTTAGTCTACGTTTGGAGAATACGCCACACATCATCAAGTCCTAGACCATTAAAATAAGGTGCCTCCCGCAATCGTCATGCAACCAATAAGCATATGATGATTTTACAATATTTATAAAGATATTGCATATTTAAGACGATTGCGGGAGGCACGAATCTTATTTTAATGGTCTAGGTCCTAATGATGGGTGGCGTAAAGCCCCCGAAACGTAGACTAAAATATATCGAGCAGAAGGTTGTGTTTGATTTGGATTCCTCTATTTATTGAAATCATTTGGTCGCAAATATAATTTAAATAAAATCGCAAAGGACGGGAAGCTGACCCTTGGACTACTCCAAAAAGAACAGGGTATATGTTAATCACAAAATCTTATTTTTTTTTGAGGGGGTTTCCATATATCAGGGAAACATGAATTCATATCTTCAAATTTTCTAGTCTCGAATTTTATCTCGTATGGCCCTACCTCGGTTCCCTGCATGTATTATCATTCTACCTTTTTTTTTTTGCTCATTATATTCATAATCTTTCTCTTTTTACGATCCAATAGGCGCCCTAAAAGTGAAACTCTGTTTTAGTTTAAATGAAAAAAAGAACAAATCATTGAAGCCTTTTATAAAAAATTATAAATTTAATCCCCAAAACAATACAAAAAAAGATTATAATTTTGGGAAGCATAAATTGTTTCATTTTTTTTACCTTTTCTTTTACTTTTAAATGTAATAAAAGAGTAATTGATAGATTAGGCAATAAGAGATTTTTGTTGATATAAAAATATATATTAGGATCTCTATTATTTTCCAATTTATCTATTTTTTCTTGATATTTGGCGTTCCATTTATTTCCCACAGCTCTACTAACATTCCATCAAAGGTGATTTTAAATCCATTTATTTAACTTTTTTCCAATTTTTTGTTGAAGTTTCTTCCCACGGACCAACTAACATCTTTTAGTTAGCTGTAACATTGTAATCAAAAGGTCATATTTTTATAAGAAGTAGATTGCTCTTGTCCTCTCTTGAGATAATCCACAAATTTATTTTTCCACGGTGAAAAATCTTTTTATCTTTCTTCATTAATGTTTTTCTTATATTTTAGAAATTAATTTTCGCCATTAAACTGTTATTTTTTTAAATTTATTATCCTATGAAAATTTAGGTCATAATGAACATTAATAATTGTTCTTCCGAGATGAAATTTGTGTTATCAATAATCATAAACTCTTTAGTGTTTGTTATAGCTGTAGTTTTTCACATTGACAAGGTCATTGGATAAATACACTCTAATAAATATGTAAATGACTTTAAAAATGTTTATTATGAAAAAAATAAAATTATATAAAAAGGGTTCCAACTACTTTACAAACTAAATGAAGTCAATAATTTTATGACGGATGGGACTTAAAAACCTTCGTAGGATCCATGTATAAATATATTAAATTTTAATATATATATTATATAGGAGCAAGAGATTTTGATCCAAACAAAATTATCAAAAATGGTAATATTGCAAAAAAGTTTATTTTCTAGGGAAATACTGAGACGGATAAATTCAAGCGTCTCAAACTGTAATCGAAATCAACCAAACCGTGGTAAAAGCAGAACCGAGTCTAACGAGAAAAAGAAAATGAGCCCCAAAAACAAAGAAATGAAATTGGATTGGTTTTTATATAAGTATATCTTTTATTATATAATTCATCTCAAGTTGACTTGAGGTGTTTTCATGAATCATGTAAAATTCCAAACATTTCACTGCTGTGCAAAAATATTTTAGAATGAGATATAAATATTAGTGAACATAAGTTGCGCATATTGTACAATATACCAGTATATAAGTATAAATTAACTATTAATAAAGGTAGATTTTGCTCTCCGAGGTTGGCAAATACTTCACATGTTTTTCAATATTTTCTTTCTCGCTAATTGAAAAATTTGTGTTTACGATTGGCAGCCAGTTGTTGAACTTAATAATAATGTTAAGAACAATATTCTTTTTAATAACTTCTTTTTTTACATAATTAATGAATTTGCTGGTATTACTAAGAAACTTACCTAATTCACTAAGATGGCAGATAATGAAAATCGTAAAAATAAAGTATTTTTAAAAAACAGAGGTCCAAGTATTGTATAATATAAATAAATTACTAACGTTATTTTAGAAAACAATATTCCTACGTTGTCCTTCTTAGACTTGTTTTCCATTAGGCTGCTGCTGTCCAAATAAAATTGATTGGAGATGAAGAATCCACTTGAAAATAGCCAATTTGTCTCACCCATACACAACCCAGATACAATTTAATGTATGATTTTCTTCAAAGCTATTTGCAGATTTCAAAATAAAACCAAATTTGAAATTGTAGATATGACTGTTTAACTCACAATCTTCATTTTTCTTATATGTGAAGAGTAAAAGTGAGATCTTTTTCTTCTTTTTTCCACCTTCGGAATGTTTTTTCCGCCAAACATGCCATTTCCATTATACATTCTGAAAATGAGTTTTAGATTTAATGAAGATATTATAGTAAATAAAAATTAATTATAATACAATATTACGAGTTATATTTTTCATGCTTAATTTAATAAAATCATTTTATTAGCTAATATTAGAAAAAAATTTTTAATTGAGAGAGTAAATATGAATTAATCTAAATTTATTGATCTATTAAATAAAATTTGCTGTGAAATGCTTTGCCATAAATTATTATATCTTTTCAAGAAAGCATTCGTAATTAAAATTTAATTATTTTCAATAAGGAAATTTGAAGGACATGTATGTATGGATTCATGCATTTTTGGAGTCGTGCCATCGATTAAAAAATTTTTATCAAAATAAATAAGGTTTAATATGAAAAATTGCTAGTTAAATAAGATTAGGGATATATAATTATAAATAATTATAAACGTGAAAATATTTCTTAATGTCAAAGTGAATAAAGCTTTAGAAAAGAAATATTTACTAAATGAAAATTGCGAGCAATAGCTTCTGGAAAAATAAAAAATTATGTCTAGATTATATTAGTAAATTATAAAAAGTTAATAAGAAGTTGAAGTAAAGGATGTCTGGAGGATCCTATAAAATTTAAAGTTAGTGAATTTTATACAAAATTAGAACAATTTTTTTTGGAATAAAAAAAAAACGGTTAAACAAATGAAAAATTGTGGCATTTATCATTTTTTGGGCTACTTTAAAAACTACACCACTGTTGGTCTAATTTATACAATTTATTAGTAGTATATAGTTTCCATGGAAGATATTTAATTTAAAATTAATGAATATGAATTAATCTTATTGCTCTATTAAATACAATTTGCTATGAAATATTTTGCCATAATTTTTTTATGAAAGCATCTGCAACTAAAATTTTATTATTTTCAATAAGGAAATTTAAAGGACAGGTTTTTGAAAAAAAATTTACTACTTACCAATTCAGTGGATGATGAAGTATTTTATTTGAAAGACTTGTTGAAATTTTGATAGCCAGAAAATATTTTAATTCAATTTTGTTTACTCTTGCATAAATTCCAAATTTCTTTTTATTTTTTAATAAATTTGTTATGCCTAAAAAGAAATTATTTTATCTTAGAATCAAGTTTTCAAAAGTTCTTAGCACAGAGATAGTAGAGGTCTCGCTTCATGTTCAAAGGATCAATGGTTCTCTTCCCGTCCAACGCGATTAAAATTTATTTAAATTATATTGGCATATTGGCTACTAATTAATTTAAATAAATATTGAGTCTAAATGACCTCAAAAGCCGAAAAAGACTTTAAAAAAAAGTTGACAATCATTCATGCCCTTTGCTTATATTAATTAACAATGTTCAAGGATTTTTATTATGTGAATATAACAATTGTATCTAAATTAATAAATGATTATAGTTACCTGTTTGAAAAAGAAATATTTCTATGCTTTTCAAACTTTTGAATGCTTTTGAAGGCGTTGAAAATGGCGATCAGCTGGCTCATCTCACTGATTACGTCACGTTGACGTCAAGGGGCGAAGCTCAGACCGCCAATCTGAAATCAAATATATCATGGTTTTTATTATTATATTAATACATTACATATTTTATGAATGTTTATTGTTATGTTTAGTATAAAAAGTAGATTTTTTTCTTTTTAGGATAGATTCACTTTAAACCATAATCCCTTTCCTAAAATATCAAAAAATAAATATTAATATAAAAAATTATATTACATTTCAAATAATAATTATTAAATTTAATGGATCTTGTTGCCCTTTAGAAAGAAAGAATCTCTCTCGTTTGTGGGATTTGAAGTGACGAGAAGTGAATGGAGAAAGAAAGAGGGGAGGTGAGAAGCATCGAGTCCATTGGAAATACCAAAGGCACCCCGTATATGTGAAAGCATTCATGTGTGTGTGTGTGAAGAGGGGAGGGTCGAGGCGCCCCCACCACTACTCTCTCTCTCTCTCTCTAGTCCTACTGAAGGCGGCGACCCTTGGTAAAGATGAACAACCACTAAGATATTAACAAGGTCAAGCGCTGCTGAATCATGGATGGATGGCTCCTAAAATCAAGAGTGTAAAACGGCCTCCTGAACCTTTTATACTAATTTTCCTCTTAACATAATGAGAAATATGGAGGAAGGCCGTAGTTTTATTAAGGAAGTGAAGACAAAACAAAGATTTTATTACAAAAATTTTATTATTACCCCTCATCAGTGAAATTGAAAAAGCCCTGCTGACTTGTCGGTTGCCTAAGTACAAGACGTTCATCATATTCAATTTATAGTTTTTTTTTCTCATTTCTTTAATGGAATAACCAGAGAGTACGATTTTGTCCCAGGCTCTTAGTAATTGAGAGATCAAAAACCTCTAAAAAATTAAAATTTTGGAGAAAAAAAAACCTAACCCACCTATTATAAAATGATTTTAAAAAATGTTATTCATACAGACTAATTCAAATCAATGTTTTAAATATTGAAGGATATAAGACTCACATATATAATGATGAATAATTGAGCTGCTCAGAACCCAAAGTAATTAAATCCATTGTTTGAATTTTTCTAAATTCAAATATTGTACTTGATGAGTGTTTAAGATTTTAATGAGTTTTTAAGATTTAAAATACATTTTACTTTAATTTCCTCCTAAATGGGGAAATTACATTCTATACAATATTTGTTTGATTAATCTATTCTCGGTTCAAAATTTCTCCGAAATCACAGACTAGTCAAAAATTCTAAAAATTGGGGAGG
>JAAAKE020108885.1:5997-17049 GCA_010014785.2 Anisolabis maritima
TTACTTTAGAGATCTGAGCGATTTTAAACTTTGAAAAAATATAAATTAAATATTATTTGTTTTGGCGTGGCGACAAGATGGGGGGAGTAGATTACAATTTATATAGACAAGAGAGGAAGTAGCCAAAGGATGAACCTCAAAGTAAAGAAAAATTTTCACATTTGTTGAAACGTTTCGGCTTTGATGAAATATATAGTTAAATGTTTCCATATATAGTGTTTATTTGATGTAATAATTTGTTTTATATATCAGCTGGATGTATCTAACGGTTTATAAACAAATGTCATGTATATAAACAATATAAACTTTACAACTTTATACATATATGATGATGGCCTTATTTCATCAAAGCCGAAAGGTTTTAACAAATTTGAGTTTTTATTTACATTTACTTGTTCATCTTTTGGCTGCTTACTCCTCTCTCTCTTCCTATATATATTAAATATTATCTGGCTTAACCCAAATGAAGAGACGACGTGCATAAATAAATAAAAATAAAAGGAAAATAGATAAATTATCAACTAGATCTTATTGTGTTTTTTCCAAAATAACTAAATCATTAGGATGGGTAACATTTAAATTTTGCCTAGATTGTCTTTTTGTGAGTTATAGATTTTAATTAATATTTCCTTTCCCTTTTGTGTCATCTCTGTATGAAATTTGTTTATAAAAGTAGAAATTTTTTTTTTGGTATTATTGAATAATTATTTCTCTATTCAAACCAATATAATATTTTTTCCCAAAATAAATAAAAATTTAAGCCATTTTTATATGAATAGCTAAAATATTGAATCAAAAATATACAGATATATTATAAAATAGATATGACCTTGAGAATATTTTGAAATGCTCGTTATTTATTTTAGATAATGAAAATATTTCCGCTTTCTCTTATATAAAAAAATATATAAAGAGTTCTTTGATTAAAAGAGTGTAATTTCGGGTCGAAAGTTTAATAAAAAAATTGTTTAAACGATATTTGAAGTGGAAATTTAAAAAAGTATCAATCAAAAAAACATTTATATATCAAATTGACTACAAAAGTCAAATTAAAGATGAAAATCTACCCTGTTTATTTCCCAATGAGAGCCTCTTTGTTAAAAGTTATCAGTGTATCTCACTGCTTAAAAATACCATTAGTGTTTATTCTATTTCCTGTGCAGTAAATAGTACATAAGCTTGAAGCTAGAATCAAGGTGAAATTTTCTAAATTTTGTTATTGAATTAATTTTAAACTGATCTTTTATAGAAAATATGTGAATTTTTAATAATGTAAATAATTGTAAATCTACTGTCGCTTTTCTGCATTTGGGCAATGGCTGGCCACAAATTATGAATTTTAACATGTCGGGATTTTAGTTGTCGGGATTATGGGAGTCACCCATAAACACCAATATATAGGGGCAGGTTGTGGACGAGATACAATTAATTTCGGAAATAAAAGGCAAGACAAATTTTTGAGACCGCTACTCAAAAAAAAACATTAGATAAAAAATTATAAAAAATATGGTTGAACAAAAAATGTCCAATTAAAATTTTTGTCTTAAAAATTAGGATAAACAAAAAAATAAAATAAAAATTTTTTTAATTAAAATTTCTTAAATTCAACTCTCTAGGTAGACATAGGTTCACCTTTGGAATTTTTATATTTTAATATATTTATATATTTATTTGTATTTATTAGTTTATAGTCATTCAATTATTAAGACCATTTGGACTTCTCTTTACAATGTATATTATATTAGTTTATTTTATTGAAAATACCGATGGCTACCGGCGGTTGTTAAGTCTCATGTTCCTCAGGGCCATTTATTTATATATATTTGAGCCTCAAATGTTGGGTTGATTATTACTAATAGATTGTTTAAATTGTCTCTGGGTCTTGATTAAATGTTAACATATATATTTTTGTTTCAAGCCGTTCAGCCACAATTGTATTTACATAATAACAAATAATACAGATAGTCTAAATCACTTTTTCGGACGGGATCTTAACTCATTCTTGGAGTCCTGTTGAAATCTCTATTTCAAAATAAAAATTATAATTACTAAACTTTTATATCTACTACAGTATTAATATTTTACAACCCTTTAGAAATAAAAACAAGCGAAAAATATGATGTCATTACAAGGTTGTATTCACGGGGGACTTAACGGGCCCGTTATAAGACTAAATATTAGAATGGGCTTCTTTCCTCCTTTGGATGCATGTTATGATGCTATAAGAAAAAAATTTTTATTTATTATTATTAATTTTTCCTCAAAGGTGATTTTCCGTGAATGAATAAAACCTATAAGGAAAATTATTTCATACTCATAAGTTATCGATTATATTCTTATCAATTTCATAGTTTTTGTATGAGAATGGTGTGAATTTTGAGATGGATCTTTTTTTGAAATTTTTTTATTCCACTTGAACTTTCTAATTCTTAATTTTTCTAGTTCATTTTTTTCTATATATATAATAATATAGTATAAGTAAAGTATTGATATTGCATTGCAAAAAAAATCTATGTCGAGATTTCAACGGAAAAACACGTTTTGAAGTCCCCTGAGTCTAAAAATGGACTATCTGTCTGCGCCAGATTTTTTTCTGTTTTTGGAGAGAATCTTGTGGGTCTGAGACATTCCCTCAAAACCATCACTTTTATTTAATAAATTAAAAAACTAAAAGTGGAGACAGATTATGCAAATCCTAAACACTCCCCCCCTCCAATCATAAATTTCCTGCTACGCTACTAAAAAATGTTAAGAGTAATCATAAAGCATTTTACTTCAGTAGCTAGTTTTTTGTTTATGCGAATTTTTTTTTTAATTATAAGAGGAAAATGAAAGAAGGTAATAAAAGGTGAGGCCATTTCCCAGATACGTGGGTACACCAGTATCTGTGGACAATGCAGTAGGCAGTCACTCACGCGTGACTCACAAAGAGTTGCACTCGTGTTTCCCTCTCAAGATTCTCGAGGTTCAGTTGGTCGCCTGACGACGCAGGCGCCGGGTTAAATCGACGTCGAACGTCGAACACGTGCCCCTATTTGACCTGAAGTGTCATCCAAGTGTCAGTTTCATTTGTTACCCTTAAAACACATCAAAATGGAGGAAGATATGTGGAAGAATTTCTATGAAAAAATACGCAAGAATGAAGATGAGAAGAAACCTGATTTAGAGATTTTCGATATACGGTGAGAGTATTATATTAATATTTAAAATGATCTTCAAGGATATTATTATTTTTATGTCAACAATTCTTATTGTCTCTTTTTATTATAATTAAGAGATAAGAAATTTTCTTTTGCATAAAAATTATTATTGGATTTTTTAATTTAAAGTCAAAATAATTTTATTCTATTGAAATATTTTTGTTTGTTAATATAAAAATATTATGCTAATAGGATATTTTGTGTTTTTCGGCTTTATGTTGCCTGTTTACACCCAAACGCTAATCCTTGCTTATTCAAGTTGTAATTCTCTGAGTTCACTTGCTCTTAACTATAAATAGAAATGACGATGAGTTTCAAAGTTTAAATATTTGTAGCACTCCTTTCACTAGAAAGATGTCATGACTATATCGTTTTATTTATTAATTTTATACGTGTTATATTTAATGATTTAAATTTCTCTCTCTCTCTCTTTGAACAAACATAAGTGCCCGTTATATAGTAGGACAAACAATAAGTACGGTGTGTTCAATGCATATTAAATTAATAACTTTCATAACTTAAAATATTTAATTATTATTTTAGAATCTTTTTTATTTACGAGATTAAGGTAGATATCTTAACTTCGCGAAATTAGTATTTTCTAAATTTTAGGGAAAATTGTTCCCATTTCATTGAAAAAAATTATTTTGATCGTTCCAAACAAAGATTATGTAAAAAGATTTTTTTCGATTTAGAAACCTTACTTTATTTTAAAGAATTATAATCACTCGCCTTTTTTTATATAAAAAAAGAAGACGAAAGAAAATGCACTTATGATGTTATGAGCAGTGGCTCGTAACAAGTACTTTGTTTAATTAGCTACCACACTTTATTTATTTAGTTTACTTTATTTATTATATTAACCCTCAATCGACATCGCCAAAAAAGCAGATTGGAAAAAATTTTGAAAACCAAAAATGCCTCCGGAGAAAATTTCCTAAATTATGTGATAAAATTTCAAGACAAACAGGAAAGTGGGAACATCTGAGATGAAATACTAGGGGAAATTTTTTGATAGAATTTAATCTCATTACCAGTAAAAATTTTTTTCGAGAGAACGAATAAACCCATTGTTAAAAAACTTTTGATGACGACGTTTGTATGTAAAATAGTAATATTTTTTATAAATATTGATATATTATATAACACTCACATTAGTAGACGCGATGTCATTTAAGGTGAAATTAAAGCTGTCTGTAAAAATTATATATATTAATGATAATGAAAAAGTATAATCATAATTTGGATTATCATTAATGAATGAAATTTTATTTTGCCTTGGCTAATTTTAGACTATAATTAAAAAGACTTATCCTCATATTTCGTCATTACTTTAAGCCCAAGGATAATTAATTTATTAACAACTTTATTTATTTAAATAAATATTATATCATAATAATTTTAAATTGTAATATTATTTGATATAAATTAAGGAAACAAAATAATTATTAATTTATACTCTTTCATTGAAAATTTATGGAAAAGAGGGAATAAATTAAGGAAGAATAGGAATGGGACAAAGATCTAAGTCTAAGGCCTTTTAAAAAACGGCATTTTGCAATAGGGAAACGCCGGTGAATGACGTTTTATTTGAAAGGAATGACGTCATTGAAATGCACGTGGTAGAGTTTGAGCGGTGAGAAAGACAGCAAATTTAAGCTTTCAATTCCTTTCCAATGGGAATTTATACATTATTTTCATTATACACCAAGGTTAGATGATTACGTTGGTGAACTCTCCCCACGCAGTCCAGTTACCGGTGATCGAAAGGAGTTGAGGTGCAAAATGTTTGTGCGAGTTGCAAAAAATAAACAGACATATTTCATTAACTCAATTTTTCTCTTAAAAAATTTATTTCTTAAGATCTTTTCACTTCAATATGAAATTTGAGTATATTTATTTATTTCAAGAAAAGTGAATCATTTCAAACCATATCAGGTTCTGATGAGTTTTTATTATAATTATTCAAAAAAAAAAAATAATAATTTTTTTTAATTCCAAGAATTTTTTAAGATAATTTTTAAATGTCCACTCATATATATTTAATATTAAATAAATGGGCAGGGCCGTCGAGAAGGGGAAGAAACAGGATTCTAGTCTTAGGGTTATTCTTTGAAAATATATTCTGAGCGCTCGCGATATATGTATGAAAAGTTTAAGAAATTTTTTGCGCGGGGGGAGGAGGGCTTCAAAATGACAATAAAGATTTGTCAAAAAATAGAACTTTAAATGAAATGGAAAACCATTCTCCCCAAAAATCATTTAGCTTCACTCCATAGTACATATAGGTGAGTACTACTTTGAAAGATAGATCTTACAATTTAATCTCTTGTTCACAGCAAAAAAAAAAAAAAAGCGATATTAATTAATTTAGTAATAAATGAGAAGGTACAAAGTAAAAAGACTTTGAAGAAAAAAAGATTCCATAAAAAATATCAGGGAAGATGGTGGTTAGAAAACATGGAATTGGTGGGGGATGAATTTTAAGTTGGAAAATAAACAACTTGTTTTGTAAACAGTCAAAATTGAAAATTTTAAATAAATATATGTATTATTCCTCCTTCAAATCCTCCATTGGATAGTGTTAAGTCACATAAGAAGTTAACAAACAATCTTATCTATTTATTTTGGCAATTGACTTATTTATTTATCATTTTCCAAAGTAAAGCACATGACTACTTATTTATTATTAATAGCTTTCCTAGTAATTGCTCTCCTTGAATCTTCATATTTTATCTTTCTAAAGCCTATTTGATTCATCATTTTGCTAAAACCAGAGAATAAATTAAGCTAAACAATTTCACTGAATCATTTTTTTGACCTCCATAATAATTAGAGGTTTGTTAAATATGGTTGAAAACGGATTCTTTAAAATTCAAAAAAATTTTATAATATATAATAATATAAAAATAGAAATGAAAAATTTATTAGATCTATTTAAATTGTAATAGAAAATATTTTTTTTCTTTTGTCTTTCGGCATCGAATGCAATATATACATATACGATATATAATTATATAAGTATAACAATAACTTTGATCCATCTATATTTATCCACATTAATTGGTAGGCAATATAATTTAGATAAATTTAACCATTGAGGATGGGAAGCATCCATATATCATAAACAAAACCTATAACTCTGAACAAAGGGACAGGGAGAAAATATTTCTTTTTAAACTACTTAAAAGACATTGTTAAAGAATCATAACTAGTTTAAAACGTTTAGAAGTCGGTCGACGGACATCTTTTTCGAATTGGAATTGTGAACAGCTCCTTTTATTACTGTGATGGAGTGAGTTTTAACTATGCAAATCACGTTCTTTTTCATTGTTTATATAATCAACGATATCTATAAATAAATTATATTGGTACACTTTTGGAGAGTATAGTTTTAGAAATGTTATTATTATTAATGTAACTTTATTTATATATTTAATGTATTAAAGTGTTTTTTTTTATTTATTTTTTTTTTTTTTGTCTTTTCGGGGATCATATATGAATTTAACTATCCATGTATAAATTATTATAATATATATTATCCAGGCATATTTATTTATACCAATTGATATCCAAATGATATAAATAAATTTTCATCGGCCTGCCCAGGATCCGAACCCACACCTTCTAGGTTATCAATATTGACATCGTCAGTATCTTAAACCTCTCGGGCACGGGGGGTGTTTCCTATTTATTAAGTTATATATATTTTCTAAATATTATGTACCTGGTGCTGGCCAAATTGTTGATAACCAAAACCAATTATTAAAAAAAGACAATGTTATGAATTTAGTTCAATAAAAATAAATTAATGCATTTGGTCCAATCCCGTGACCGAGAAGTTAAAGATATTGACATTCTCAATATTGATAATCTTAAATTCAAGTAATGTGGGAGACCCTCGGCAGTCTGATGAAAATTTATTTATATCATTTGAATATCAATCGACATGAATAAATATGCTTGGATAATGGTATCGTAATTAAAATATATATGTGTAACATATAAAGTTTATATGGCCTAAGATACCGAAAAGTCAAAAAAATTTATTCATTTATTATTATTAATAACATTGTTATAATTTATATATTATTTCCATTATAAAATCACCAAGTTTTTGAAATTGTTTTTATTTAATTTTGGTTTTTCATGGTCTTAATTCGGTGGATTTAGAGAAGTTATTTATCTCTTATATATGTAAAATCCTTTATTTTATTTCAGAATTCAAGAACTTGATGGAGGATTTTTTGAAAGATTTGGTTCACTTCGTCGAGATTCCGAGGCAGCTGAATCAAATGATGTTCCCCCGAATGAGAAAGATATCTCTAATATTTCAACGACTACAGATGAAGGCGTTGCCACAGCTTCAGATGACAGCGCTAATGAAGAATCGTCCATTAATGGAGAAAACTCATCTGAACCTGCGATGCCAGGGTCTTCTTCTGACACCGAAAATGAAGCTGATGCTACTTCCCTTATTACAGACGTCATGGGTTGGAATGTAAGTAGAAACACTTTTAACCCCCATACCTGATCCCAATATCTAGCTGTCTAGAAATTTTACTTCCCCTTAGAGAGGAGGGGCTTTACTGGACATTGTTTCCTTTAGTAACCCTGGTAGTTTTGTTGAAAAATTTTTTATAAAATATTATAAGCAATCTATATGCATAGCGGAAGTTTATTTAGAGGAGATAGAAATTATTTTTTTAAATTTTCTTTTGAAAAATTTCAATAATTCAAAATAATATTCATAGAATGAAAATTTTTGTAAACTTTATTTTTAAACAAGTATTTTAATGAGGTTTAAAAAATGAGGAATAAAAAGTCTAGTGTTATTTTGTAAGCAGATAATATAATTAAAAGAGAAGCAAAGAAGCTTCTGCTTTTAATATCTTGACATGAGCCAGTTACGCAACTTGAAATTATTAATAGATAATGATAGGATTAAATTATCCTAAATAACAGCCATGCAATTAAATGAAGATTAATAAGGTTAATAATCTAAAAGTCAACGTTCCTTTATTAACTTATTTACTTGTTGAATTCGTTTTTTCCATATTTTCTAGTTATAATTATATAAATCCATACCTTACTTGTATTAATAAAAAAGTGAAGAAAAAATATGTTAATTTTTTATGAAAGCAGAAGTTTTCCCATTTAAGAAATTTAAAAAAAAATTATCCATAGACAAAAGAAGTCTTCTCCAACAAAGGGGATAATCTTATAAGCGTATAAAGAAAATTTCACATTTTTTTAATAAAAATTTTAAAAAATTTTTCTTTATATAATCCATAATTATTATTATTTATTCTTCATCGTTTATTTCAAAAATAGCAATAGCGCTTGGTTCTGATAAATAACACCGTCCAACTTATTCGTAATTTTTTTTACACATCAGTGAAAAGGCTTTGAAGCCAATCGGATTGATAATTAGTTTAAATTTGTTATATTAAAACTCTATTTAGATAATAATCGAAATACACAAAAAAAGGTCATATGAAAAAAATTAGGAACGAAAAAAATATTATAATATTATTGGGGGGGAGAAAAGACCGAGCTAGGTCAGATAAAATTTTGTGAAGGTCTATTGTTTTTTGTGGGGGTTGGTAATTTTTTTCGAACTTTATGGAGAATTGCTAAAACGGACAAGAATACGTATACGCGTTATGCGTAGTAGAATTATAAGAAACAATTGCTCCTTATAGAGAGAAAAATGAAAATAATACATTTATTTGATCATCTCTCTCACCAAAAAAATTTCATAAATAAAAATTTTCTAGTTAATATAAAAGAAAAAATAAATATTTATATGATATCTATTTATATTTTTCATTATATCTTTAATAAAAGTCATTAGAAAATTTATTATATTTGGGTTTTAAGAATAAATTGAAATGTCTGAAGCACCTCTTTTCATGTCATTCATGTGAGTGAAAACAGTTGGACCACTTTATTACTTCATTCACATTCTAAATTTATCATTTCGAGTTATTCCTAATAACTTTACAAGGCCTCAGCGCTAAAAAAATTCAGAGTTGTTTACCATATTTACCTTAATCATATTTATTATTATATTAATCTTTTAAATTATGTAAACATTAACATTTATTATTTTTCTATATATTCATGCCGATTAGGCTATAAAAAATAATAATAAATAGTGTTAATTTAGTTTAAAATTAAATTTGAACTTTAATGGCATGATGAATTCAAAATCATAGTAATAAGGAAATTTCCTAAATAAAAAGGAAAATTAAAAGTGGAAATAAAGTACTTATATTTAATAATACTCAAGTTAATGACTGTTTTCTAGTAAATATAAATAAGATTAAAATTTTTTCCTCCTCCTTCATTCCAAGTAAATCTTGTCACATTAATATTCTAGGAAACTAGGGATTTTAGTTCTCTGATCCAATTCAGGGGCGGATTTAATTGTTGACAGAACAGGTGGTCATTAGATTCGGAGGTTCAACATCCCTAAGATAAAATTTCCAATTATATTTTACTACAGAGAAAATTTGTTATATTTTTTAAATAAAATATATGCCTATAGATCTTTAAAAAATTATAAGCCCTGAAAATTTCTCAGTCACGAGATAATTTTCGTCTGATCCAATAATAATTCATTGATTATTTTATATAAACTACAAATAACATTTATATTTTAAAAAGCAAAGAAAATTTACTTAATATTTTAAATATGGGATCGTTGTTTGTTTTCAAACTAATTGAATTTGAAGCAATTTTTTGAGACTTCAAAAAAATTTTGTTATGCAGGATATATTTACTTTATTATTTCTTTTGATTATAATTAGTGCAGTATTTTAGTATTTAAAAAAATTCTAAATTAAAATTGACACTCCTTGTCTGACAAATATCAAAAAAATATGAACCTTGGTTATTTTCTAATTTGTAAGAAAAAAATTTAATTGTAAGACCTAAGAGATAGATTGAGAAAATAGTAAAGTGACAGGTGTAAAATTGTCCTTGCATTTCTTTTAATAGCTTTTTCTTTAGACTATTCAATTATTTGGCACCTGAAAGCGGATGTTTTTTGGTTAACTAAATATATATAGTAATTAATGAATAGAATAAAATTAAATATTTTTAATAGTAATAATTTAATGAAAAATTAAAAAAAAAAAAAAAAAAAACAGATATCTCTCAAGAGGAATGACCCAACATTATTGGAATGTTTTTTTTTTGTCTTTATCGGGATCTGAGGCCATTTAGACCCCGTCCTTATTTATTTATACCAATTGATAGCCAATATAATATAAAGAAATTTTTGTCGCTCAAGACGGGAAGCGAACCACTGACCTTTGGTACGTGAATCAAGGTCTTTTACCTCTGCACCAAGGGACAGGGCGGAATAATGTTCTATTTGATCTTTATTTAACATATGATCATAGACGAAGTATGAAAGCGTTTGTCTGAAAATTTTTTTATTTTTAATTTAAAAACGAAAGTGGAACATATTGTTCTTTCTCCAAAAGCCTAAAGTAATAAATGTAAGATCAATTATTTTGAATAAAATTTTGAATTTTTGGGATTTAAAGTAAAAAAATTGCAAAAAATAAAACAAAACACATTTTTTAATAAGAACAATTTGTAAAAAAAAAAAATTAATAATCTTTAAAGAAAAAAATTTATTCTCCCCCTTAAAACAAGCTAAGCTACTGGATCTAGGAATATTTCAATGGTTGGTTGTTTGATGAAACAAGATTGTTTTTATTGGATTGGAAATATTCTGTTATAAAACATATATATATATATGTGTGTGTGTGTGTGTGTGTGTGTGTGTGTGTGTGTGTGTGTGTGTGTGTGTGTGGAATAATGTTTTCCCGGGTTG
>JAAAKE020108896.1:0-17047 GCA_010014785.2 Anisolabis maritima
GGTGTTATATGAATGTTATGTAATAACTTTACTATATTTAGTTCTAGTGCAAATAATATTTCACTCGATATTTTTTTTTATATAATTAATAATTTTCCACCTCAATAATTATTTTTTATTCTTTCAACTTATAGTATTTTATTTTTATTCAGATTTTTCTCTATTATATCTTGCTTGCATCTTCTGAAACGTATAAAATACAAAAATATTTCCAAGCATATAAATAAACCCATATATGCAAGAATTTTCCTTATATTTTCTTGCCATTTCTTGTCCCCTGAAGACCATATGAAAAACATATTTATTTGAATATGGCATTTAATTTTGATATATAATATTTAAGATACAACAATAATAATTTGCTATAAAGATAAACAGGTTAGATTAAAATTTCTCGAAACTTTTAATTTTCTTGAAATTTTTGTTGGAGTATTTCAAGTTTTGAGTTTCGAAGTTGACCAGAATATTTTTAAAATAAAAAAGTGGAAATGAAATTATGAAATGTTTATTTTAATAAATTTTTAAATCATTTTGATAAACTAAATGTTTTTCCACATTTTAATTCTGTCTTGGTATCCTCAGAGTAAGTGATATACTATCCCCTTAAAAAGTAATTGGCAATCTGTCTATTTTGTTTTGTCCTAAAGCAGTGGTTCTCAACCTTCGTTTTATTACCCTCACTTACTAAACTGCATAATATAAATCGCTCCTTTGCCAGCCAGAAGAAGATTGCAGTAACAAAATTAATCTGGAGTGGCCTTCCCTTGATTTTCTCGTAATCCCATACGGTATAAAAGTGTAAATTACAATTGTCGGAAGTGGACCAAATTTTAACCGTGGTTTTTTATATTGATATAATATATTATACCACATTTTACTCGTCTCCGTGAAATAATATTTGAGTTATCACGATGATTAGAAAAATGCTTCAGATAAAATGCTATTTCCAATTATGGGAAATAGTCCAAAACTTGATGCATTTATGATTTTGCTGTAATGCACATATATAAAATTTGGATGATTTACATTAAACACCCATAAATCTAGAATTTAGCATTCTATAAAAAAATTTTCGATGACCACTATTTTTAATATATATATTTAATGAAATTTATTTATTTTCAAAAATAATTTTTTCTTCTGATAAAATCCATAGATAAAAATAGAGTGGTTCCAAACAACCATATTAAAAAAATTGCTTTAAATTTTTAAAACCTTTAACCAAAATTAATTATTTCCGTTTTTTATTAAGGTAAAACAAATTATGCAACTGCCCCAAAAGCCGAGGCTAACAAAGGAGCTTCCAAGGGCCGTGTTGTTGCCGTCATTGGTGCTGTAGTCGATGTACAATTCGAAGATAACCTTCCACCTATTCTCAATGCCCTGGAAGTGCAAAATCGAACTCCCAGGCTAGTACTTGAGGTTGCTCAGCACTTGGGTAATTATCTTTTTTTTTCTTATTATTTAAAAGAAACCAGCTATTTATTATTATTATTTTTTTATTTATTTAGGTGAAAATACCGTCCGAACAATTGCTATGGATGGTACTGAAGGTTTAGTCCGAGGTCAACAAGTTCTCGACTCGGGCTTCCCTATTCGAATCCCTGTTGGACCCGAAACTCTTGGAAGAATTATTAACGTTATTGGAGAACCTATTGATGAGCGTGGACCCATTAACACCGATAAATATGCTGCAATTCACGCAGAAGCTCCAGAATTCGTTGAGATGAGTGTCGAACAAGAAATTTTGGTCACTGGAATTAAAGTCGTAGATCTTCTTGCTCCTTACGCCAAAGGTGGAAAAATTGGTTAGTACCTTAGCATTTAGAATATAAATTTCAAAAACTCGAATCCTTATCTATTCTAACTGAGGAGTTACTTTGCCAAAACAGTGGTTTTTTAGGTTCTATATGATGTCGTTGCTTTGAAGTATCTGGTTACTTTTCTTTTGTAAATTGATCAGTTTTATCTCAATCAAATTTTGAAAAATAAAAAAAGGATTCGAAATTTGAAATGTTGGCTTTAAATTCGAATAATTCTCATCACTAATAAATATGTTTTTAGGTTTGTTTGGTGGAGCTGGAGTCGGCAAAACTGTACTGATTATGGAATTGATCAATAATGTTGCAAAAGCCCATGGTGGTTACTCAGTGTTCGCTGGAGTAGGTGAACGAACACGAGAAGGGAATGATCTTTACCATGAAATGATTGAATCTGGTGTAATTTCACTTAAAGATAAAACATCCAAGGTCGCTCTTGTCTATGGACAAATGAACGAACCCCCAGGCGCTCGTGCTCGTGTCGCTCTAACTGGCTTGACCGTTGCTGAATATTTCCGTGACCAGGAAGGACAAGACGTATTACTCTTTATTGACAACATTTTCCGTTTCACTCAAGCAGGTTCAGAAGTATCTGCTTTGTTAGGTCGTATCCCATCAGCTGTCGGTTACCAACCCACTCTGGCAACTGATATGGGTACTATGCAAGAGCGAATTACCACAACCACAAAGGGTTCAATTACATCAGTACAGGCCATTTATGTACCTGCTGATGATTTAACTGATCCTGCTCCTGCCACCACTTTTGCTCACTTGGACGCCACCACTGTATTATCTCGAGCTATTGCCGAATTGGGTATCTATCCCGCTGTAGATCCCCTTGATTCCACCAGCCGTATTATGGACCCAAACATCATTGGTGCCGAGCATTATAATGTTGCTCGAGGTGTACAGAAAATTCTTCAGGTTGGATTTGTTTTTTTTTTTTTTAATATTTTTACTATTGCAAAATTAAATTTTTACAGGATTACAAATCACTTCAAGATATTATTGCCATTTTGGGTATGGATGAATTGTCTGAAGAAGATAAACTTACAGTCGCACGTGCCCGAAAAATTCAAAGATTCCTTTCACAACCTTTCCAAGTTGCAGAAGTGTTTACAGGTCATGCTGGCAAATTAGTTCCATTAAAGGAAACAATTAAGGTAATTTCATTTTAATTTAAAAAGAATTCTAAAAGGCGATTAGCGAAAATAAAACCAGCTGCAGTAGTGTGGAATCACTCAGATCCTAAGGATTATCTGAAATTTCCGCGAATCAACTTTCAGAAAGCGGGCTGGTTTTTATTTTTATTTCTAAGCATGCACATCCAACAAAAATAGCAATGCAAGCGTGTAAATTTTAAATAATTTTAAAACTAATATTGAATTTGTATATTTTTAGGGTTTCCAACAAATTTTGTCTGGTGAATACGATCATTTGCCTGAAGTCGCTTTTTACATGGTTGGACCTATTGAAGAGGTCGTTGAGAAAGCAAAGAAACTTAGTGGTGAATAAGCCTAAAACTGCCTCTTAATTATATTTGTATCTTATAAAGACTAAAGTGGTAATAGACCTTCGTAGTAAAACAAATTGTTTTATTATATAAAATTTTCAAAATCCTAATTAATTTTAATTTGGATTAATTCGATTCAAGTGAATAGAATTTTTATTTTGTTTAACTATTGTAATTTTACATTGTAAAAAAATACAATTAAAAATGTATTCAATTTGGTCTGAAATATATTAATTATTATTAATTTGTTACATATATTAGTATTTATTTATGAAAATATTTTACCTGAAAATTCCATTAATTTTCAATATAAATAAACAAAACAATTAACAATGAAGATAAAAAACAACAAATTTGTTTTTTTATGATAAATGTTTTCCTTTCAGTTTAAAACATTTTTATTTAACATTTTAAGCCCTTTGATTTTCTTTTATTATTAATTGAAAATAAATGGCCAATCTCTTAGGTTTAGGAGAATTTAGAAAAGATGTTTTATATCAAAATAACCTACCCGTAAGACCAAGAAGTTTATTTACAACACCACATACTTGCATTTCATCAAATGAAGAAGCAACTTATCCGGTAATTAGAATTTTTATTTTATATTTAATCCTTTTATTATATATTGTTATGTATATGAAAATAGAGATATGGAGATTTTCCAAAATTTTTTGATAACACCACAGCTGATCAATGGACAAGTGGAATCAATTTAAATAATGTTGGTCAAAATTCTAGTAACTTTACTAATAATAATTGTGTATCAAATTGGAGGCAAAATGTACGAACGAATGCAAAAGGAATTCTTACACCCATTTATCCTCAGGAAGATTATTTATATTCAGTAAGAATTATTCTTATTTATTTAATTAGTTAAAAAATTGAACTAAACGCTATATATTACACAGGATTGTGGAGTAGAACTTTGGCCTTTTCAAGATACTTGGCGTGAAGCTGAACTTGAAAGTGGAGGATTAGGTACTCCGTTTACTACTCAACATGGAACTATCTCTCTTCGACTTCTTGATCGAGTTCGCATTGATATGACAGTAGACCGCGCAATACGTATATTAAATTTTAAGGTTAGATCATAAATTTATATAAACAAAGAAATTTATTAGATAAATTAAGATGACCGACTATTTGTTAATGATATATATTTAAGAAATAGTAGTATTTTTAACCTTTTGCGCAAGAAAAGCACTACTTACTAAACTTCTTCGATCTCGGTTTGTAATGAAAATGCAAGGTCACTCACTATACAATGACAGGACCTATAAGCATTAATTGCTATAATCAACCATTTCTCAAATAATAAAAACTACTTCAATATTTTATAATTACATTAAATAAGAAAATTAAATCTTGGAATTCATTTTTTATTTTACGAAAACTACATTATAATAAAAATTACATTACTTAAAATTAAAATACTATGTGATTCAAACGGAATTAAAACAATTAAAATATATATTTACATCGTATGTTTTGCTATTAAATAAGTTTCCATCCTCTTGAAAAACAAACCTATCTTATAAAGACTAAAGTGTTAATAGACCTTCGTAGTAAAACAAATTGTTTTATTATATAAAATTTTCAAAATCCTAAATTAATTTTAATTTGGATTAATTCGATTCAAGTGAATAGAATTTTTATTTTGTTTAACTATTGTAATTTTACATTGTAAAAAATACAATTAAAAAAGTATTCTCTTGAAAAAGAAACCTGGCTGCTATAAATATTTAAATACTAAGTTGAAAAGTGTATTATATTTATACATTCTATAGTGAAATTGAAAACAGTCCTGTTTGTCGAGTTCGGCTTGCCGCAATTATTTCCAACTCTGCCAGAAGTCTCCTCCTGGCCTAGCAAAGTGGGGACTAATCTCACCCCCAGAAGCCCAAGTGATATCACAATGGGCCATTACTGGCCTAAGTGAGTCTCCCAATAGAGGACGGCGAACACCTCAATCTAATCCCTAAACCTAACCTAGTCCTGTTTGGTTTCCTTTCTTTCAATTTAAAATAAACGGGGCCATTTAGTGAGCAAAAGTCTTGGGGACAAAATGGGATGGAGGCACATACATAAATAAGATAATTTGGTATCCTTAGTTGGGACAATTGGACCTTCTTAGAATGATGTTATTAAAACAGCCCATTTTTAATTTGGCTAATTTAAGAGTCTAAAAGTTGATCTTTTTTCCTATACCATATAACTATTCAGATTTTTCAAAGTTGTTATAGCTTTCAAAAAAGATATTTTGATTATAAAGAAATGAAATTTTTAATTATTTTTTCAAATCTTCAGAGTAATATTGTCATCGCCCTTTCAAGTAATGGCTCATCAACTGCTTTACTTCATCCAAATGGACGTATTTTTCAATATGGAAGCCGAGTCGAAATACTTGCAAATGATAATCATGGAAATAATAAGTGTGTATAATTATGTAATTTTTTAACATACATAATCAAATATTAAAGATTATAAAAATGAGTAAATAAATATATAAAAAATATTAAAATCATGTTTGGATGTTATTCTCTTTTGATAAATTCACGTTAGGTAAAACATTTAAGGGAGGTCCTCAGGGACCCTCAAAGACAATATTAGAAAAAAAATATAATTAAAAGTATCTAAATGAATCAAATCTGTCCTAGAAGGTTTTTTATATATTATTAAAAAAAATCTAGTGGTTCCTTAGTTAACTAATTCTATATAAAAATTATTTTTGACATACCCCAGTAAAATCCCATTAAAATATCTCACTTGAATGATCAACTTGGCTTTTATATATGTATATATATATTGAAAATGAATGTAATTTTCTTTTATACACAATACAAAATGTTTTTAGATATGCAAAAATGTGGTATAAAGGAGTAAGTTTCACCTCCGAGCAATGTGCATTAGTGTATTTGGTGGATGCCGCTGGGACCCGTACCACAACTGATACCTTTTGGGATATGTCTCAAGATTTATCTCTTACTGTATTTTATAATGACAGTAGACATGGAGCTGGAAGTATTCAAGAAGCTGGTGCAATTTTACAATCAATACAATATTGGCTAAGTGATGAAGGCATACATAATTGGATAATAAACAATGTACGAATTTCTCAAACCCCTGATGGACTTGTCCGGTATGATTAAAATAAGTTATTAGATTTATATAATTATTCATTCAATTTTTTTTATAGGTTTAAAAATCCCTAAAAGCATATATATATATATTATTGGATTGTAAGTATTTATTTACAATTGATAGAAAATAAATGATACCAAGTCTTTTAATGAAAGTCAGCTGATTGTACAACACGTTGCCAGCGACACTATGTCGTTGGTAGAGCTGCTTTTCAAGTTTTTGAAACAATCAAACGCATGCACAATAAGTGCTATTGAAGGACAGAAGGAATGTGGAACCTTTAAAATCTATTTTGCATCAATTGTAAATAAATACGTGTAGTTGCCTCTTACCCTAGAATATATATACATCTCTATGGCCAGTTATTCCATGCATAGTTGGTATGTCAGCTAACTATTGTATGTGATGAATGACGTAATATGTGGACATGTACTGCAAAATAA
This sequence comes from Anisolabis maritima, assembly GCA_010014785.2. Lineage (NCBI taxonomy): Eukaryota > Metazoa > Arthropoda > Insecta > Dermaptera > Anisolabididae > Anisolabis > Anisolabis maritima. Next base: position 6,918 of record JAAAKE020108896.1, read on the forward strand.
ATAAACATTAAGTCTTTTTTATTTCGACTAGACATTTAAGTTGTATAATTTCAAATAATTAGAGTAAATTTTATGAACGAGAAGTTAATACATGTAGTCTAAGGTTCGATTTTTTCATCTATAACTATACATACTTTGCAGTACATGTCCACATATTACGTCATTCATCACATTCACCCATTTTACATTAGTGAGCCTTTAAACTCTTCTTCTCTATCTCTTTATAAAGTGAGATACCATTTCCTCTAAATATTAAATACATAGAGATATATATTTGTATAGTTAAAGTATAATATCAAGCATAAAATTAAATAGAATAGCTACGCAAATATAAAGTTATCCTTTTGTTAAATTCAATCAACTATCCATTTGAAGGTTCGCTTCCACAAAACTCGAAACGGGTGTTGTGATGGACAGGGCCAGCCCATTTAAAATGAAAAAATAGGCGTAACTCTTAAAGGATGTATTTGTAGACTCTTAGAATTCTCCTCATTAAATATTAGTCTAATACAATAAGAAAGTATAATAAGTAATATTGGGAAAGATTTCCGGTCAACATTTATTAGGGCCTTTTACTATGGTAGGATAAGTTCCCATGTTCATACCACATATTTATCATCATCTGCTCATTCATTTTAAAACCACTCGAATTGACTGTCCGGGACCTTGGTATGATTTGAGGTTTGAGAGAACCCATACATTTACAAACTTGACAGTCGGATAGGAAGTTTGATGTTTAGCACTTCAATCGACTCTTCTAACTTAAACCCACACTTTCAAACTTGTAAGATCATACCCAGGTCTCGAGCCGTCACTACGACTCGGTTTGAAGATTGAGTAGTTAATATGGTTTATAAAATATATTTATTCACTATCCTCTTCTGTTTTATTCTTACCAGAATAGCACGTAATAGTAATAAATATTTACTCCGAACTTCTCCCTCAAATGGAACAGCATCTTTAACAACGCCATTCTTGCATTGTACTGCTTCTCTTGGTCAAACTTCGCACTTATTTGTTAGAAGAGGAGAACGGAGAATGCATTATGATGGAACTAGTTTCATTGTACGAAATGCTGGCCATTCCGCTGGATTTGATGAGAAAAATCAGCTTAAAGTGTATTGAAGATCAAATTAATTTGGATAAAATTTAACAATTTTTTTTACAATACTTGTCATATTAAAAAAGTTTCTTCTTTAATCACTCCTTAGAAAAAAAAAATAATCATAATTATCTTGCTAAAAATGAAAATTTTCCAAGAAAATAATCACTTTTTTATTTTAATATTGTAATTAAAAGAGTAATATAATAATATATTTTTAAAAATGATAAAAGTTTAACGATTTCTTCAAATTTATATAATTTATCTCTATCCTATATAAAATATTAATGTGAAATATAACATAAAAAGTCAGTAGGTTTAAATTAACTCGAATATATTGGTATTCAATAAATGCTTCGATCGTAACGATACATAATCGATAGAGTAAGGTGCGTAAAATGACTCCCTTACTATACGTACTACGATTACACGACCTCGTAAACTATGACATCTCTCTAGTTTAGTAAGGGACCGGTGGAAAAAATATAAGAATAGCTTGCTGGAAATAAATGTACAGGAGGATTTAAAGATAGGAAATCAAGTAACTTCCCATGGTGCCAATAAAGAAGGGTGAGTCTCGGAGCCCGAAAGGACTTCGAGTAAATAAAGAGGGATTATGTACGGTACACTGAAATGCATTGAGAAGCATAGAAAAAGCTACGGAATAGATTTATTTATAAATTATAAAGATTGAAAATAAACAAATTTAATCTTGCTCTCCTCGCCAACATTTAAGACCCAGACTTAAGTACGAACAAAATTAGTCAAAATCCGAATTTTTTAAATGGTTTGATCTTTTTTTAAGGGAAAGATAAAATGAGATTTTGCCCACTCGAAGCGGCCTGGAGACTCTTGGATACACCTTTTGTAGATGTGTATTTCTGAATCCTGGGGGAGGGGCAAATAAGATTCTGGAGTGGGCCCGAATCAACTGTCCATCTACCATTTTAAAAATTATTATTTTTACTCTATTATTATTTATTTATTTATTTATTTAAGCATCTGTGCCTATTTAGACTCTGTCCTTATTTATTTATATTCATTGGTAGCCAATATAATATAAATAAAATTTTGTTGCTCAGGACGGAAAGCGAACCACTGACCTTGGAATATAAAGCCAGACGTCTAGCTCTGCACCAAGGGATAGGGCCTACTCTATTAATAATTAAGTTTTTTTTTTTTTTAGTCTTTTCGGCATCCGAGGCCATATAGACTTTTCAACGATACATGTATAAATTTATTATGTTACTTGTAATCCAGGCATATTTATTTATATCAAATGGTATCCAATTGATTTAAATAACTTTTCATCGGACTGCTGGGATCCGAACCCACACCCCTCGGCCACAGGGGGGGTAAAAGTTATATTTAATTATTTCGAATTAATAACGCTAAATATATATATCATATTTTCTTTAATTAATGAAAAAACTATTGTATTAAACATGCACTTTTCATGATATTTCGGCCATTCTCTACTAGTAGAGGTCATGTAAGGGAAGATACTTTTTCTTGGGTGCCGCGTTTTCGGACAATAGATCAAAAATTGCAACGTGTCGGTGATTCAGAGCGCGGTTTGAAGTTGTTTTTGCGCCGATTAATAAGAATGGATACATCATCACTACATACCTGAGTCCAAAAGGAGTCAAATGAGGATGTCGCAAGTGAAACAAATGCAAATTTTGGAACTCTTGACAAATCGTACTCTGTGAAAGGAATCCAAAGTTAGAGGACCTTTGGATTAAGTAATCACTCTTGAAGGAAACTATGTTGAAGAATAAAATCGATTTTTTGACAAAAAAATGTTTTTTTCATTGCTAGTCCCGGGAGTTTTCACCCCATGTAGTATATAAATCTATATAGTACAGTGTTTCTCAACCTATGAGTCGCGAATTGATAGTTGCCACCTTGTTTCAAAGCGAAAAAATGGTGAAGTTGAGTCGTAAGGCAAAAAAGGTTGAAAAGGGCTGATCTAGACTCCCACTGCACCAGGGGATTTTAAAATAAAAAAATCTAATATCTTTTTTATTTCGCATAGAATCGAAATGAAATTTTGAAAAAATAACTTTTATATAAATATAAATAATCGTTGAGGTTTTTATTCTTAAGTTCGACTAATTTTAAGGGGTACTTTAGTTATGCGACTTATAAAATTTATTTTAACATCTAATATTGAATAGATTGAATAATGTAAAGAATATATGTATATTAATTATATATTGGTGCTAGAAATAAACTCTATTAATATACTAAACTTTCATATATTTAGTTAAAGCCTTTAAACTTACTCTCTTAATCTCAAGGCCAAAATTATTTTTTATAAAACGCTAAAAATTATTGGATATGATATCAAAATAATTTAATTTAAGAATATTGGCGAAATAAGTTCCAAATTTTGGATAATTTGTCAATAAAGTCACTCTTCTTAATGACCTTTTGTTGATATTTCCCTCATAATTAATAATAATTAATGCAATCCATTTAATTTTCATGTTTCTATGATTACAAATGATTATAACAACTAGTTTTTTTTCCTTTGTAATATTATAAAGAAACAAACCTATTAAGTTACTTAAGTTAGAGAATTCTGCAATTAATTTAATAATTTCTATATATTTATATTTTATAGTATTTTTGTATTCCTTATAGCCTCGGAGTCAAAGGTAAAAATAAATAAAATAAAAAATTTCTATATATTATATTTAATTAAATTATATAAAATTAAAGTTAAAATTTTTTATCACTTTATAAAAAATTAATTTATATAAAATGAATATTTGAAATATAATATTTTAAAAAATAATTAAAATGTTTATTTAAATGGCGTGATATTTTGTGTCATCGGTTTAATAATTGATTCAAATAATTAAAATGAAAAACTAACAAAATACAAAAAACTTTTATTTCCAAAAAATTATGATTTTTTATTAATATAATTTGATGACACATTTTTAAAAAAGTCAATTTCAATTTTACCGCCATGGAGTTAAAATCTTAACAAAAAATTTTTCGATTGAAATATTCCCATTTAAATCGTTAGATTATCTTTTCAACAATGCTATTTAATTGTTTATAAATTAATTTTTTTTAAATAAATTTTTTTTTTAATTTGAATATTATGTATGTTTTTTAAGAGGCGGTATAGAAATGGCGGAATTAAATTTAACTTGTCATTTTCAATCAAGTTAAACAAGTTTTAATTAAATATTTGGAATGTCAATTTATTAATCTAATATATTTTTATATTAATAAATAAATAAATATTAAAATTTATGATATTTAAATTATGGCCGTGAATAATTTCGAAGCTGCGCCAAGTGAATTACAAGAGATTAGAAAACTTTTATGGGGACCTAATATTAAAGAAGACGTTTTTAGTAGATGGGCTCAAGGTAGAATTTAATATTTTTTTATTTAAATTATAATTCATCTTTATTTTTTTTAAGAATTATTAATTATTTTTACTTTTTAGGTTAGCAAAGAAGACATTTCCATTTCCATTCCAATGGACTAAATTATGATATTTAATCTTAATCATTTGCTTTTTTATTAATTTTAATACATTCTTTTTTTTTAAATTTAGGTTTTTACTTCAGTAAATATGAGCCCACAGCGCTCATTCAAAATGAAGGTGGGCCATGTGCTGTTATTGCCCCTGTCCAAGCTTATATCTTGAAAATTCTTTTAGCTGAATCTATTGGAAATAATTGGAGAGAAGTGAGTATCATGTCACTTTTTTAAATTAATTTTCTAAAACAAGCCTATATAAGCTAATCCTTTTAAAATTATTATTTGAATATAATTAAATTTGACCTATAATTATAGTAAATATAATGCATTTTTAGAAACAAAATGTTCTAATTTTGTATTATTTGAGGAAATACCATGAATCTCTTTTTTGAACTCGTCACAAACTTGCGATCTTTGAAAACTAGAATGAAATTCTGGTCATGATTATTTATTTAATATATTATTCAGTGTTATTAGAGAGATATTTTAAAGGAAATTAGTGTTTTATACAAATGTTTTTTTCAGGTGGATGGGGAACATGCAAATGAATTACTAGTCCAAGCAGTTTGCAATATCTTAACTCTGGCAAGTTCCCATATTGGAGGAAAATTTATTTTAGTTCATTTGAATAATTTAAATTCCCAGGATTTAATTGAAAAACAAAACAAAAATCCATTAGAGCATGAACAATTTCATGAACAATTGAGGTATTAATTTCATATATTTTTTTATTTGTATTATTAAATCTCTTAAAAAATAAATTTTTTTAGGGTTTTGTCTTTGGATACGATACAAGATGTAAAGGAATATTACATATCTAAGATTGAAACATTAAAAGAAACATTCGGAGTATTATTACTTTTATATTCAGTCATTTCGACAAAGGTGAATCATTTATTGTAAATAATCAATAATCATATAATTAAATGCACTTATAGAGTGCAAATTTCATCTTGACTCAATAGGGTTTGGAACAAATTAAAACGGAAGTGAACGACCCCTGTGAGCCCTTGATCGACTCTACGTATGGCTATGGAAGTCAGAGTTTAATCAATCTGATGCTGACTGGAAGAGCTGTTGGCCATGTTTGGGATCACGATCAAGATATAGGGGGATTAAGTAAGTGTAAACTTTTATTAAATTTGATAAAGAGAGGTTCTATTTATTTTACTATAAATTATGCACCATCACATGTTTGATGCAAGTCCTAAGTTTCTTGGTTCAATCCCGAAGATCAGATAGGGCTTCCATTCCCCCCCCCCCATAATAAATAACGCAACTCTTAAATTGATTAAACATGCCGGTTCGAGTCCGAATGGAGCTTAACCATTATGAAAACTATTTCAAATGAAAATGTTTGATATAGTAAATTATATTATTTTCCCTCTTTATGAGTATTTTTTATGAATTAATTAATTAAACAATATTTTTTTTTTTTTCAGAATTACGTGGTATCGATAAACAAAATGAGGTTGGATTTTTGGCTTTATTAGAGCATCTGAGATATTGTGAAGTAGGTTCATTTTTAAAAAATCCTAAATTCCCCGTTTGGGTTTTAGGCAGTGAGACTCATTTAACAGGTATTGTTTTTATATTCCTTTGTATTTATAAATATAACAATGAATAACAAAATTGATTAGAAAATATATAAAAAACTCTTTTTACAAAACATCGCTTGTAGTGTAATTCATTTATATATGTATATTTTACACAATTTTGTTTATTTATTTTTTTGTATTGTTTTTACACCTATGGCCAAAGCAAAGGCCAATGGCTAAATAAAAAAAAAAAAAAAGCGCATACGAAACAGGAGGGGGGGTTTTCTTTGTGCAAAAAAAAGATCAACAAATATTTTTTAAAACTTGGCCTGCCCCATTTCTTAAATCCGTTTAACTATATGTTCTTCATTGAAGATTTTTTATATTTTATTTTCATCAATAAATAATATAGAGATAATTTTTCAGTTTTGTTTTCTTGGGAACGACGTTTAGTAAGTGCAGAAACTCCGTGTGAAATTGCAAGACGAGTGTTTAAATCATTCGATCCTGATGGAAATAATTTTATCTCAACTGTTTTACTTCAAGATGTACTCAGCACTTTGGAGCTCGTTGCCGAAACTGAATAGTAATCTTTTATTTCTTAAAATAATCTTAATAATGAATAATTCATCAAAAAAATTTTTCAGTGTGGATATTATGAGGAAAAAACTCGATCCTGAAGGACTTGGAATCATTCTTCTTAATTCATTTATGGATGAATTTTTTCCTGAAGAAAAACGCTCAGCTCCAGATACATTCACTCTTCATCATTACAATGGACTTGCTCGTTCTTGTCCGGAAAATAAAGTAAGCTTATAACAATATATTGGTATGAGAATATTAATTTCCCTTCATTGGATCAATTTTAAATTTATTTTAAAATTTTTTTAATATAATTATTTATAAAAGATTTATTACCCAATAAAAATGAAGAAGATAAACATTCAATCTTTCAGCTAAAATAAAAATCTGCTTTGATTAAACTCCTATCACACAACTTTCTGTTACCCAAGATAAGGAAAGCTGAGTGATGTACTGTCACATCAGATTTTTGTGTCGGGCCCCTTAGGTAGCCGTTCAATGTTCAGCCATTTTAATCAATAACTTTGGAATAGTTTAAGAGAAAATCACAAAAAACCTAACCAAACACTTTTAAGGATGATAAGGGTTAATACACTTCAAAGAACATCTAATCATCTAATAAATAATTGTTTTATGAATTTTGAGAAAATCGAAAAAACTAAAAACTCATCAGTATAGTACTAGTATCCGTTGGCCGGTTTTATTCTAAAGCTCCGAAGTGCAAGCGATAAGGGTATTTAGCTTAATTATAATTTGAGCCTCGAAAATTTTTTCGTTTTTGAATCAATGATTCATTTTTATTAAAAGAGACCGCTTGAGAGTACAGGACAAACATAATAATTCAATAGTTTTATTTCGCTAAAAAGAGGGCTCTCTCTCCGCATCCCTCTAAATACGCATGTATGTAATTCATTTAAATATAAAACACTCACTCTACTAAATTTTGAGTCATTAGTAAATGTTAAAAAATTTTTATCATTTCAATTGGGGTAGTATCCCTCTTCTTCTTTGGCTCAGGCTCCACCCAAGTAGTTCTTATTTAATTACTTTAGCAATAGCCAAATCAATTGGTACTCATTTGGTTCAAATAAATTTTATAGGTCAGGGAGAGAGAATTCTCTTTTCCTCCATTGAATATTATAATTACTATATTATTTACTCTACGTGTTATTGGCAAATTAGTTAAATCTACGACAACTATGAAAGCAGGAGATATGGGTTTGGTTCCCATCCAGACTGATAAAAATTTATTTAAATCAATAGAATATCAATTGGTTGAAATAAATATGAAATTAAGGTAAATTATAATATAAATAAGACAAAAAAGAAAAAAATTTTAATTTATTTGGTTGAAAAATTAACTGCTTCATTTCCTTGTTTTTAAGATGAATTTTATATTAACCTTTTCAAAATAATTATTTAAATTTGAAAGCCAGGACCATCTCATCATAGCTGCTATATATCTGTTTTTAGGTTGTATATCAAGAAGGAAATGCCGTTTTACTCGAATGTGATGTGAAATCAATTCTTGAAAGCAATCCAATGCTAACCTGCCTTCAAACTAAATGGCCGAATATTGATGTACAATGGGTCGGTGGTGTTACACCATCTCTCAATTAATTAATTAATATCCCCTATGCTTTTTCACAAACAAATCATTCCAGTCATAATAATTCTTTTTTCATTTTCATTACGAATTCAATTACTCTTGATCTCTTGAGAATTTTATTCTTTTAGCATATTGCAATATAGAAATTAATTTTATTTTCACAATTTTTAAGCAAAAATTTTGAAATAATAAATAAAACATTCTAAGAACGTTGTTGTTAAAAATTTATTAGGGATGTGCGAATATATTCATTGTTAAAATTAATTTACCTTCATTAAAAACATAGCTTCAAAAGATCATACTTTTTGAAGGTAAATAAATTATTATTTATTTTCATTAAAAACATATTTATTAAAATATTTATATTTTCATAATTTTAAATCATTATAAATTTCTTTTCTTGCTTAGTCAGTTTAGCATCCTGACACGAAACTTTCTCGTGATATTAGGAATAATTTATTATATATTTCTCCTAATTTTGAAAAATTATTTGTTTTATATATTGATAATTCATTAAATAGAAAAAAAATCTAAATATATATTAAACACTTTTCTTTTTTTTAAAGTTTATATAAAAATTTATTCTCAAATTTAATCAATTAACAGTATTTTAAATTTATGATTAATCGAAAAAAAATCAAACAATTTGAGTGTAACGTTAATCTCAATAAAAATTTAAATTAAACATAATTATACTTTATCTTAAGATGTTCTTTTCTTTGTTTATCTCTTATTATAAAATCTCTCATGAAAAATTTAATTTATATTTTGGAATTAAAGCTTTTAGAGTTGTTATGATTAATAAATAAATTACATTTTCTGTTTCACTATGGTATATTTGTAAAAATATACGTTTCTGCCACTTCAGGTACAATTCAGATTCAAATCATAGAATATTACATCTAGAAATCTACAATATAAATTGATTCATTTCTTAAATTCGCAACAATAAATATATTTAAATAAAATTAATATTTTTTTGTAAATGTAAATAAATTAATTAATTATACATGGATTTATTTGTAAAATTTATAAACATTTGTAAATCTAAATATTAGAGACAGCAACCTTAAAAATATGAACTCCTGGTAATGGCAACACAATTGATCGTGCCGTGCAATTGGCAATGAGATCGTAGTGTGGCTTCTCACTTCACTTTAGATTAAAGATTTCTAAATAGATAGAAGACTTTTTGTAATTTGTTTCTGAATGTTACTTGAAGTAAATAAATAGTCCTCAGTGGCTAGGTTCAATCAAACACAAATACAAATTTATAAATTATATAAAACAAACAATTAACAAAACAAAAAAAAAAGTAGACGACAGAAAAAGTAGCCGAAACGATTTATAACGTTTTTTATTTTATAAAAATAAACCACAGTTAGACCGAAAATCTAATTTATACATTATCTAAATTGAAATTTAAATGAAAAAATATTTTATTATATCTCTTTAACACTTTTATTCTTCCGAAATCCGAAAAATTTGTTAATTGATCATTGTTATTGTATCTTTTTATTTCTAAAAATTTTATGTACAATTTGTTTATCACTAATTAGTAATAAACTAAAATTTTAAATGAATAAACATCTCCCAAGATCAATCATTTATTTTATTACATATACATGTATTTCAGGCGGTGAATTTAAAGAATTATTTGGATATTTATTATACCAGATTTAAAAAATTTTTATTCATCAAATACTTTAAAGTATAGTGTGTATTTTATTATTCAGTGTAAATTTGAAAAAGACAAAATTAAAATTAACTGGAGTAGGAATTTTTAATT